>SJYC01019823.1:0-14478 GCA_006408675.1 Madoqua kirkii
CTCTATCTCTGTCCCTGCTCCCCTCTCCTGCCCTAATAATTCCAAAGGATCCCCCAGGCATAGAAAGATGCTCAACAGTCTCCCATTTCTACAAAATGGCATATATTGAAAATGACAAACTTCTGTAGAGTAGGTTTAACACTCACCGAATGCTAACACAGCGGTATGCTCAATCTTCACCACGTCGTTTTACCTGTGCTGTCAGGAGATGGCTCCCCTGCTCTTTCCTGTAGACACTGACTACTGTTCTCATCCCTGAGCTGCTGATCAAGCCTCCAGCCATCCTGTGGGATCAAAGGGACCACCCACTGGCTCCCCAAATTGAGGCTTTCTTTCTCCCATCAGCAGCTCTGATCACCCCACCCCCAACCTGCTTTCAGCTGGGACTCGGGCACCTGCTGGCTTCCAACCAATCTCCTGACAAAGAACCAGCTTTTTCTGCTGAGGGTCCTGACTCCATCTTAACCCCAGGAATTACTATGGATCCCTTCACCTCAACTTCACATCACTATACTTGGGAGCTGATAAAAGCCTGGCCGTTAGGCAGCTCTGCCTAGGTGGACAGTTAAGATTCCTCACACGGGACATGGGCTGTCCTGCTGCAGTTCAGCTGGTCTCCTCACCCCTGGCTCCCTTGTTCCTCTTATTTTCTACCATCTCCAAGCCATCTCTCATCAAATGTATGGCAAACACCCATGCCACAACAGACAGCCACTTCATTCACTACATAGTTTAAGTTCTGCTAAGCGTTACAACCGGGGCTTCCCTGGTGACTCAGTGGTAAAGAACCCGCCTGCCAATGAAGAAGACTTGGGTTCAGTCCCTGGGTCGGGAAGATCCCCTGGAGAAAGGAATGGTAACCCACTTATCTCCAAGCCATCTCTCATCAAATGTATGGCAAACACCCATGCCACAACAGACAGCCACTTCATTCACTACATAGTTTAAGTTCTGCTAAGCGTTACAACCGGGGCTTCCCTGGTGACTCAGTGGTAAAGAACCCGCCTGCCAATGAAGAAGACTTGGGTTCAGTCCCTGGGTCGGGAAGATCCCCTGGAGAAAGGAATGGTAACCCACTCTTGTATTCTTGCCTGGAAAATTTCATGGACAGAGGAGCCTGGTGGGCTACAGTCCATGGGGTCACAAAGAGTCGGACACAACTGAGTGACTAAATAACAACACAAAGTGGTAAAACCAGATTCTGAAATCTACACAACTTATCAGTGGTGAGCAAATGACACTACTACAGACCCCATTATATTTCATCATCATATATCATATATAACAATGAATGCTCTATGGTTTATGCTCAGAGAAGAGCATCATTTTAAGAGCACAGAATATGTGAAACTGTTCAGCCAAAAACAAAGAAGAAAAGGTTACTATCAGGTGGTCATAAACTGGAAAGTCAGACCCTGAACAAAGATTTAGGGAGTCTTTGACTTACAAGAGGTTAACTGGTGGCTTGGCAAGTTAAGAATCACCTGCAATGCAGGAGATTTAGGAGACTCAGGTTCAATCTCTTGGTAGGGAAGATGCCCTGGAGAAGGAAATGGCAACCCATTCCAGTATTCTTGCTTGGAAAATTCCATGGACAGAGGAGCCTGGTGGGCTATAGCCCAACAGGGTCACAAATGAGTTGGACATGAATGAGTACATACACACACACACACACACACACAAACACAAGCTTACAAATATACTGGTTTCCACTGGATAAATTCTCTATTGTCTCATTTTTACCATTCAAACAAAGGAACTGATATGTTTTTTTCTTTTAATGATCCAAAATAAATCTGAGAAAACATAGAGAAAGTTAGCTGTAACTTTATATATTGTATCTTATGAAATTAAAATGAAGAAAAACCCAGCATGCTAAAACCCCTAGGCACTATTGTACTTCATGACAGCACCACAAAGCAGAACTTAATAACTTCAAAAAGCAGGTATCTAAGACTTCCCTGGTGGTCTAGTGGCTGAGAATCTGCCTGCCAATGCAGGGAACATGGGTTCAATCCCAGTTTGGTAGGATCCCACTGACCACAGGGCACTAAGACCTTGCACCACAACCACTGAAGCCCACAGGCCCTATGGCCCGTGCTCCATCACAGGAAAAGCCACTGCAATGAACAGCCTGGAACTGCAACTAGAGAGTAGTCCTCACTCCCCACAACTACAGAAAAGTCCATGCAGCAAAAAAGACCTAGTGCAGCCAAAAAAAAATTTTTTTAATTAAAAAAGCAGTTATCAAAAAAAAAAAAAAAGCAGTTATCAGATACCATCTGCATGTGATGTGCAAAGGAAACAATAAGCATACAACCTAAAACAGACAATGCTAATGCCTGACGCAGTCCAAGATACAAAACGACAGACAGAGAGACACACTGAACACGCCATCATCTGGAGAGTAAGTCAGGAAACAAGACAGCGCGACTCTGTCCTCTCCTACAGGACGGTCTTGGGAATGCTACTTCTTCAGCAAGGCTGTCCTTGTGTCCTGCTCAAAATGCACCTAAACATGGGTGCATGTTTGAAAAGTGCAAGGAAGAGCACGTCTCTTCACTAGTTAGAAATCTAATTAGCAGATGCTAAATCCAAGTGTTATGCAAAAGCAAAATTTACATGAAATAAAATATGGCTGGCTCAAAGCATCAGCAGGTCTTGCCAATCTCACTGTACCTCACTATCAGTTTCAAGGAGGAAAACATAAACATTTGAACCATTTAAAATTACACAGGCCACTAAATATTCTGCTGTGAACACAGAACACATGGTGTACTTGTTTTATAGGACATGTACAAAGAGCCACATTTATGTGGAAGCCAAAGGTTAGGATTTTAAAAATATGAACAGTAGCAATAAGAACATGCTAAATTACATAATTTCTAAAATGTTGAAAATGAATTCTCATGCCAAAATAGTAGGAAGATGCCAGTGATTATGAGTTATTGAAATGAGATGCAGTAACTCAAAGTATACAGTAAGAACAAAAGAGAAAAACTAAAATATTTTAGAATCTAGTTCATGATTTTCATTTTCTAATTATAATACATCTTTCAAAATTTAATACACAATAGAGAATGGAAAAACAAAGTTAATAAATGCTTACAAAGATGGTTCCTATAATAAATGCTTACAAAAATGGAAATGACTATCAAAATATGATTTTTAAAACAACTGAAAGCTAAAATCATGTTTGGAGTACAGGTATACAGCTAGTTTCAAAGAATTTCAACTAAGTTGCTTTTTTAAAAGTAATCAAGAAAATAGTTACTTTTCTTTCAGACAGCAGAGTCCCTAAAGCACTTTCATTTTGCATCCCAAAGAAGAAAACAGAGCCATTGCTGTCATCCTGCTGCAGCTATCCTCAACTATCAGAGTCCCGGCATGTAAGTCACCTTTAGACAAGCACAGCATGGCCCCGTACTCTTCTCTGCCCTCAGCAGCACCTTCTAAATGCCAACAGCTTCCAGAGAGTCAAACAACCAAACACCTTCCAGGAGGAAAGGCCTTCCACTTTCATTTCCATCTTAAAGTCCACCAGTCACAAATTTAAGCAGAGGTGCGACAGGCAGGAAGTAGGAAGAAGGAAGCTTTCAGGCAGCAAGGCCCCAGTGGCCAGTCCTTCTGGGTGGCAGGTCACTTGCTGGGAAGCCCTGCCCCCAAGTGGCCACCAGCTATCCTGCCCAGGCAGCAGGGAGAAGGCCACGCGCTGTAGAGAGATCTGGGAACAGTCTCCTACCAGATTCTCTCTCTGCCCAGGCTCAGGCCCAGTGTCCTGGACCAGGTGACCACATGCAGGTAGCTGCCCCAAAGGGAAGCAGCTGCCAGGCCCACAACTGCCTCGTGGAGAGGCCCTCGGGGGCTTCAGCCAATGCTGACTTTCAAGATCTGAGCCCCAGCTCTGCTCACACCTGTATTTCACTGACAGTGCAATACAGAAAAGGTTGTGTGTGATATCTACGATCTTTTCATTACCAGTAAAGTTGTATGTAAAGGTCATGGATGGCTTCCTCTGATTCTGGGGCCTACAGGACGTCCCAGTGTCCTGGCCCTGCTGTGTTCCTCCTCTGCCCTGGACCAGGTCTGTGGGCTGGGACCTGCCCTTCCAGCTGCCTGGGCCTCTCCTGTCATGCTTCAGCCTCCTCCCAAGACAGAGCCCTCGCCCACCAACCTCTGCCCACCAGCCCCACATCCCATCTGTCCTGTGCCTCTGTCCGTCCACTTTGGGGCAGCCTCTCAACAACTCTGAAGGTAAGATCCAGTTCCAAGCCAATGGGGGACTCTGAGAGCAGGGTGGTTTCCAGAAAAAACAGGCCACATAGAGATCAGAGAGGACTGGGTCTTGTGTTCCCACCAGAAAGGCTCTGAAGAGCAAGCCCTCCCATGATCTATGAAGTTACCACTGAAGAGAAGTGGTATTACCCTCCCACACCCACCACCAGAAAGGACACAGTGAAGAAGCACCGAGGACACCAAAGGCCTCCTCTCCACCTGCAGTCCTCTTAGGGCCGTCCCAACTCAGGCCAAGAGTTGGCACCTCCTATACCAGGCCCACAGTCAACAGCCCTCACTACTGACTACCGAGTGACCACAAATGTGGGCATCCCAAAGACAGCAAACTACACATTCTGAATCTTTCATTTCCCCTCCTAAGACTAAACAGCTTTGGTTGCATGCAACAAATTGGGGTAATTTCTTTTCCTTTTTATTCTATTACAAATATTTTCTAATTTTCCTTGTTATGGTCTCTTAGATATAGTTATCATTTAAAAGTGGACAACTTCCAAATATGTGGGTTTTTAAAAGTCTCTTTGATATTAATTTATCTTGAAATGAGCAATTTTGAAATTTCAATTTAAAATGTTGCAATCTACAAGGTCATAGTAAGCAGCACATCACTTAGCAACTGAAGAACAACAGCAACAGCAAATCACTCCCTGTGCTTTTTCAGTCTTTTAACTTTACTGAAGTCTTTTGCACTTCGCTGGTGGCTCAGATGGTAAAGGGTCTGCCCACAATGTGGGAGACATGGGTTTGATCCCTGGGTCAGAAAGACCCTCTGAAGAAGGAAATGGCAACCCACTCCAGTATTCTTGCCTGAAAAACTCCATGCTCCATGGACAGAGACTTGTGGGCTACAGTCCAGGGGGCTGCAAAGAGTCAGACATGACCAACATTCACAACTTTACCGAGGCTTTCAATGGCTAAGTCAAAGATCTCTCTTGGTAGATGCCACACTGCACTTGAAAGTATGTGGGGTATTTTCAAATAGCTTTTGATATGATTTCTAACCTAATTCCACAGTGATAAGAGATAGATTCTCTATGATTTCAATACCTTTAGACCATGAAATTTTGGCACTTAGATTTATGTCCAGTTTTTCCTGGTTTATAGTCTATGGGAACTTGAACAGAATTTATATCCTACTGTTGCGTGAAAATTATATAAACCCTAATTACACTGAATTGGTTCACAGTGCTTTTCAGGTCTACTATAACCTTCTACTTCTCTGTCTACTCATTTTATTAATTTTTGAGAGTTTGATATTGAAACTTCAACTAAAAATTTTATCTACTTAAAAAAATAACTGTTACAGTAGAACTATATGTAACCTTGTTCTTAATTTCCGAGTCTCCTCTAAATGGGTTATCATACTTTCATCATTTAAAAATAAGAGAAAAATATGTTACATAATAACGAGGTAACCAATTTCTATAAATCCTTGAAATTATAGTGTGTGTGCACACAGACACAAGTACACTATGTTATTTTTTTTTCCAGAGATTATTTATTCTGTTCAGCGACAAATATGGAAATCAAATGACTCAGTTCCTTGAGTTAAAAGTAATAAAATAAGATCATTTCTAAAAACCTGAAACAGATCCATTTCAGGTCAATCAGTTCAGTCACTCAGTCATGTCCAACTCTTTGTGACTCCATGGACTGCAGCACACCGTTTCCCTGTCCATCACCAATTCCTAGAGCTTGCTCAAACTCATGTCCATCAAGTCGTCTCAATGCCATTCAGCCATCTCATCTTCTGTTGTCCCCTTCTCCTCCTGCCTTCAATCTTTCCCACCATCAAGGTATTTTCTAACAAGTAAGTTCTTCACTTCAGGTGGCCAAAGGACTGGAAATTCAGCTTCAGCATCAGTCCTTCCAATGAATATTCAGGGCTTATTTCCTTTAGGACGGACTGGTTGGATCTCCTTGTAGACCAAGAAACTCTTGAGAGTCTTGGACTCTCTTGGACTCTTCTCCAACACCACAGTTCAAAAGCATCAATTTTTCAGTGCTCAGCTTTATTTATGGTCCAACGCTTCCTGGTGGCTCAGACGGTATAGCATCTGCCTGCAATGCGGGAGACCTGGGTTCGATTCCTGGGTCGGGAAGATCCCCTGGAGAAGGAAATGGCAATCCACTCCAGCACTCTTGCCTGGAAAATCCCATGGATGGAGGAGCCTGATAGGCTACAGTCCATGGGGTCACAAAGAGTCAGATACAACTGAGCGACTTCACTTTCACTTCACTTACATCCATGCATGACTATTGGAAAAACCATAGCTTTGACTAGACGAACCTTTATCAGGAAAGTAATGTTTCTGCTTTTTAATATGCTGTCTAGGTTTGTCATAGCTTTTCTTCCATTTCAGATAAAAAAGAATTATTTCCATAAGTTTATTCATTCAGTACACATGAAAATAATCTTTTTATTTCTATAATTTTTCAACCTCTTTTGCCCTACCTGCCTATCATCCCACTGTCCTTGGCTAACATCATCAACAACCCCCAAAAGCTCCCCTCTGTACCCTACCCGGCACCATAAGTATGGAACCTGGAGGCTGAGTTCCACTGCCCTGGGCCTTCTCATAGCCCTGGAGGAGGAGCTGTCAAGAAGATGGTACAACTGTCAGTGTCCATGACATGGCTCTTTGTTCTGTGACTGTACAAAATAATTACACTATTTCTCAAGATAAAAAGTAAAAAAGACAAACTCTGGTTCCCACTCCTTAAGTGACCCTCTCTGACCACAGGCAGGTCCTTTCCCCTCCTCCACGTACCTGCAGGTCATTCACTCAATGGAAACTGTCCTCAGCTAACACTCATCCACAAATGTGCTCTCCTTGCTCCCCTCCTGTGTCCCGCCCTTGACCTAGCCATGCTCTCTGGTTCACGCTTTAGCCCTCTTAGTTCCCAGAAGTGTCCTCATAACAGAATCCTTTTTCTCCAGTGAAATGGAGCCTGTTCTCCTGCCCTCCCGAAGTAGAATAGGTGAACATGGAACTCCAGGCTGGCGGGGAGGGTGGGACTCTGCAGAGCTCCAGACTCAGAACAACCTGCGGTCCTTCACAAGGCCCTGGCAGCTCCCAGCTCATCCCCATTCCCTGCTCAGCTCCCTCATCCTGGGGACACCCCCCACCTTCCCCCTCACAAAGTCAGATGCCTCCTTCAGGTCCAGTTCCAGGTCAGTTCTTGGTGATTCTCTTCTGTACCAGGCAGGGATGGGCCTATAGTACTGTCTGTGGTGGAGTGATGTTGTTGACATTTCTGCCTTTTCTATTAAATTGAGATAATTTAAAGGCAGACGAGATGGTGGTGGTGGTAATGCTGTGTGTGTGGTGTGTGTGTGAAAGGTATAGGAGAGAGGGGCTCCAGATGAACTGAACACAGGGCTCAGGAGTACTCTGCTGTGGGCCACTGTCTTGCTCTGCATGAACAGAAGTGAGGCCATGGGGCGGGCAGTGGCTGGAGAGCTGGAGGGGAAAGCAGCCGCTGGCCTCCAGTCCTGCCCACAAAAGGAACCAGAGCCCTTGAGGGAGATGGTCAGGCGAAATCCAGGAGCGGCTTTCCTAAGGCAGAAATACAAACTCATGCAGAAAACTAAATTAAAGGCTTCTCCATGCTTCCCAGGTGGCGCTAGTGATAAAGAACCCACCTGTCAATGCACAAAACAGAAGAGACAAGATTTCAATCCCTGGGTCAGAAAGATCCCCTGGAGGAGGGCATGGCAACTCACAGTATTCTTGCCTGGAGAATCCCATGGACAGAGGAGCCTGGCGGGCTACAGTCCATGGGGCTGCAGAGAGCTGGACATGAATGAAGTGACTTAGCATGCACATGGTCGACTCACCAGTTGGGAATTTCTCACTGGCCAATTTCTCTGAGCCTCTGGCTTCCACCCAGTTTGCTCAAATATATACACTGTGTTCTGCTTCCCTCCATCCAAAGGCTTCTCATTCAGTGCTTGGAAATCGTATTTTTTATATTTTTCCCTTAAGACCTAAATTTCTAAAAGGATCCTATTTTCTCCTCAGTTCTGACAAATAAAATCTTGCCTAAAACTAGAGCCAACAAACTTTATAACTAGCATTTGTTGGTGAAAAGAAACTCTGAAAAGATCAGAGATATCAGCAAAGGTCCAAGATGGAGACAAAACTCTGAGCTCCAACAGCAATCCAAAAAGCCTGCTGGATAAAGACACGCTGACAATGTCACAAGAACAAGAGTGCTTGGAGCCGCTGTGTTTATTAACCATTTACAAAGTCCTTGTAAGACTGTCTGTAAGAGTCCAGCAGAAACATCTGGACATTCACAGTTTAATGGAGAAGTGACCGCTACAGACAATGCAGCTCCTACTAACTGGGTGTCAACTGGCAACTGCATTCAGACTGGAATTGTGAAGTCACATCGGCAACCTGATTCTTTTTTTGGGGTTTCAATATTCAATTGGCTGTACTGGGTCTTATTATAGATGAGGATCTTTAGCTGGGGCATGTGGGATCTAGTTCCCTAATCAGAGAATGAACCAGGTCCCCTGCAGTGGGGGCACAGAGTCTCAGCCACTGGACCACCAGGTAAGTTCCAACAGCTGGACCCTCTGTTTCCCAAGCTGAATCTTGTGACTCTGGGAAACTGCTTTGGGTGGTGATTCTGATGGATCTCTGTAACCTCCAGCCATGTTCCTTCCACAGAGGGCCGGGACTGGCCACAGCACATAGGCATCCAGTGATGCAGCCACTCAGGGAGCCTGGACTGGTGAGGACAGACTGTTTCTGCATGAGCACAGAACCTGAGGTTGGTCATGAGGAAACATGGAACAGACTCCGGACGAGGATTCTTTCAAACCGCCAATAACGAGATACGACACCCAGAAATGATGCATGTTTAGATGGGAGATGTGGACTGGACAGAACTGCCCTGACAGTGCTGACTTCCCGCCCTGGTTATATGGGCTGCACTGTGATTAGGCAGGGAAAGGTCTAGTGTCAGGGAACTAAACCCAAAAGAGGTTAGAGGTTGTGGGACGTCATATCTACAGCTTGCTCTCAAGTGTTCAGCAAAAGACTAGTGACAAGGCATGTACTCACACACACACACGTACACACCTCTATGCAGAGAGCAGGGCAGTGGAGCAAACACTATGAAATGTTATCAGGTGGGAAATTTGGGAGATTTGTTATGGCCATTCTCTGTACTATCCTTATAATTTTTCTTCAAGTTTAAAAATATTTCAAAATGACATTTAAAAATTCTTCCTATTGTTTATTCTAGTATTTTTTAATCTCTCCTTTTCTTACATCTGACAAAGCCCAACAGTCAAGACCCCCAGACACGTCTGCAGGCAAACAGAATGAGGTCTGTGAACTTGCTGCAGCCACAAGGAACCCCAAACACCTCTATGGCAGGGGAGGGGGAGAGCAGCAGGGTGGGAGGTGGCTGGGGTTAAGGGCTCCCAGAGCACCTGTGGAGGGACAAGGCAAGAGTGGGTCACTGATGGTTCTGGCAAAGAACAGTTAGAATTTAGAAACCAGAGGGAAGCTGGACCAGTTGGTGGTTTATCTTCACAGCTCAGCAGAGTCTGAGGAGTGATCGTCAGACCGCTTGGTCTCTGGCCTTACCTGTATGGATGTTTGGGTCTGTATGGACAGGTGTTAAGAGCTGAAACACGGTCTATGGTGGCCACCACAGTGTGGGTGAGCACAGTTTATGTTTCACAAGTTGTGGTTTCCATTTTCATTCACAGTGCCTCCTTCAGGCCCACCTGTCAGCCAGGCCATTGATCCACCTAATGAAATCTCTTCCTTCATTCAATAAATATTTGCCCTGAGTGCCACTAAGTCCTTAACATTATGCCAGGCATTATGAAGCTCTCTAGTTTAATGACACATGATCCATCTTTGAATCCAGTGAGTCAATGAGTAGAGATAAACGATGATACAAGAGATCCTTGTGAGGTTGCACTGTGAAAACAGAGACTTGATGGAATGAGGGAGAACCTGGGGAAGACTTTGTTCTGGATAGAAAAGTTAGTCCCAAGTACCACATCAGGCACAAAACCCTCTTGTATTTTAACCATGTGGTTATGTAATTTTTTCTAAAAACATATATGCTTTACTGTCTTAAACTGAACATAATTTGATGACGTGCTAAGCAAATTTTAGTGGTGCAAATCTAAATCATGCAACATAAAATATTAATGGTCCCACTTCATACACAAATCTGAAATTACGTAAATGCTCTAAATTAAGAATGAGTTTTAAGAATTGCATAACTTGACTGAAATATAACCAGACCACTCTATCTGGAAAACAGAAATAAGCCACCTTATTTTGTGAGTGCTCTGGGACAATGGATTCATGATCATATTGTTGTTGTTGCTCAGTCGTGTCTGACTCTTCGCAACCCCATGAACTGCAGCATGCCAGGCTTCCCTGTCCTTCACCAACTCCCAGAGGTTGCTCAAACTCATGTCCATTGAGTCGGTGATGCCATCCAGCCATTTCATCCTCTGTCATCCCCTTCTCCTCCTGTCTTCAATCTTTCCCAGCATTAGGGTCTTTTCCAATGAGTCAGCTCTTCACATCAGGTAGCCAAAGGACTGGAGTTTCAGCATCAGTCCTTCTAATAAATATTCAGGATTGAGTTCCTTCAGGATTGACTGGTTGGACCTCCTAGCAGTCCAAGGGACTCTCAAGAGTCTTCTCCAACACCACAGTTCAAAAGCATCAATTCTTCGGCAGTCAGCTTTCTTTATGGTCCAAATTTCACATCCATACATGAGTATTGGAAAAACCATAGCTCTGACTAGATGGACCTGTGTTGGCAAAGTAATGTCTCTTCTTTTTAATATGCTGTCTAGGTTTGTTATAGCTTTTCTCCTAAGGAGCAAGTTTCTTTTATTTTCATGGCTGTAGTCACCATCTGCAAGTGATTTTGGAGCACAAGAAAATAAAGTCTGTCACTATTTCCATTGTTTCCCCATCTATTTGCCATGAAGTGATGAGACTGGATGCCATGATCTTAGTTTTTTGAATGTTGAGTTTTAGACCAGCTTTTTCAGTCTCCTCTTTCACTTTCATCAAGAGTCTCTTTAGCTCCTCCTCACTTTTTGTCATAAGGGTGGTGTTACCGCATATCTGAGGTTATTGATATTTCTCCTGGCAGTCTTGATTCCAGCTTGAGCTTCACCCATTCTCACATTTTGCATGATGTACTTTGCATATGAGTTAAATAAGCAAGGTGATAATATACAGCCTTGACATACTCCTTTCTCAATTTAGAACCAGTTCCTTGTTCCACATTTGGTTCTAACTATTGCTTCTTGATCTGCATATAGGTTTCTCAGGAGGCAAGTAAAACAATTTGGTATTCACATCTCTTTAAGAATTCTCCACAGTTTGTTGTGATCCACAAAGTCAAAAGGTTTAGCATAGTCAATGAAGCAGATGTATTTCTGGAACTCTCTTGCTTTTTTCAATGATCCAACAGATATTGGCAATTTGATCTCTGGTTCCTCTGCCTTTTCTAAATCCAGCTTGAACATCTGGAAGTTCTTGGCTCACATACTGTTGAAGCTTCAGTTCAGTTCAGTTCAGTCACTCAGTTATGTCCGACTCTTTGCGACCCCATTTTGAGCATTAGTTTGCTAGCATGTGAAATAAGTGCAATTGTGTAGTAGTTTGAACATTCTTTGGCATTGCCGTTCTTTGGGATTGGAATGAAAACTGACCTTTTCCAGTCCTGTGGCCACTGCTGAGTTTTCCAAATTTGCTGGCATTTTGAGTGCAGCACTTTCACAGCATCATTTCTTAGGATTTGAAACAGCTCAGCTGGAATTTCATCACCTCCACTAGCTTTGTCCATAGTGATGCTTCCTAAGGCCCAATTGACTTTGCACTCCAGGAAGTCAGGCTCTAGGTGAGTGATCACACCATAGTGGTTATCTGGATCATAAAGATCTTTTTTGTACAGTTTTTCTGTGTATTCTTGCCACCTCTTCTTAGTATCTTCAGCTTTTGTTAGGTCCATACTGTCTGTCCTTTATTGTGCCCATCTTTGCATGAAATGTTCCCTTGGTATCTAATTTTATTGAAGAGATCTCTAGTCTTTCTCATTCTATTGTTTTCCTCTATTTCTTTGCACTGATTTACTTAGGTAGGTTTTCTTATTTACCTTGCTATTCTTTGGAATTCTGCATTCAGATGGGTGTATCTTTCCTTTTCTCCTTTGCCTCTTCTTTTCTCAGCTACTTGTAAGGCCTCCTCAGACAGCCAGTTTGCCTTCTGCAATTTTCTTGGGGATGGTTTTGATCACCACCTCCTGCACAATGTCATGAACCATACAGGTCTTAATTATGCTTCTCCTGGGACATCACACTGATGCCGGAGCACACATACCTTTCACAGAGCACGAGATCTATTGTAACTTAACCCCTTCAGATTTGGCTTTAATTAAGCATTAAATGTCTGGTCTGTACAGTGGTGAGCTCCAGACCTGCAAGGGTATGTAAGTGGACCTTGCCAGTTACTGACACAATACTCACTTCCTCCTCTTTCCTGACCAGCAGAATCTTACTTTATCCCCTGTAGCCCTGTGCTACCAACACTTCCCACTTCTTATCCTTCCTCAGAACTGGGGAGGACAACATGACACAGTTCTTGCCAAAGAGATATAGGAGGACATCCCTAAGCAAACATGATCTCCTCTGAAATAACTGGACAATGCTTCCTGGGGACAAAGTCTGCCCCTTTAGGCTGGCTTGTGCTTCTCAATGGAAACAGAAGATTTGAGGGCAGTCCTGCAGCAGCCACGCAAGGCCACAGGAGACATGCCTGAGGACCCAGGCCTACATTGAGGGGGCCTGTACAGGTGGAGAGAGCTGGATCTCATCACAGTAGAGGGCTGCTGGGCCCATGACTGCCTACCCTAGAAGCCTACTGAGAAAAATCCTTGGCAGCTGATTTTATTACTATTATAAATAACATTAATAAGTAAGTAAAGTCACTCAGTTGTGTCCGACTCTTTGCGACCCCATGGACTGTAGCCTACCAGGCTCCTCCCTCCATGGGATTTTCCAGGCAAGAGTACTGGAGTGGGTTGCCATTGTCATAATAAATGACTGTAATTCAATCACCCAACTCTCAACATACATAAAGCTATTGTTTGTTTATGGATTTTTTTTTTTTTTGCACTTCTTTGGTCAAAGAGCCCAAGCTAAGCAAATCAATACATATCATTTGCCAAATCCTGGTCCAGAGAAAGGTCTGATGAGAGAAATGGGAAGGGGTAAAGGGAGCTCCAGGAGAGGATTTCCATGCTTGTAGGAGAGACTCCCCGCCTTCCAGACCTCATCCATGTGGATGTGAGGCCTGTGCCACACTTACCATGTGACAATCCTACTGATGAAGTCCACTGGATTCAGTGAGTCCTGAAGATCACCCCACTAGATTCTGCACCTCTAGGAATGTGACCTGATAAACATCCTGAAAGTTCAGGCCACTCTGAGCCACTGTTTAACATGCAATCAGCAACATTTTCGCTGCCCCAAAATGTGAAAGGCATGGCAATTTTGAGAACAGAAGTTGCCATAATCATCTCTTCCACCATCACCACCACCACCATCTGCACCACTACCATCACCTCCATCACTGTTAATGCCACTACCATTATTACCACCATCACCTCCACCACCATCACACCTCCATTCCACTGCCACAACTATCGCACCACCCCCACCGCAATCATCACCATCACCACCTCCACCACCACATCACCACCACACATGACCATTACCACTGTTATCATCACCTCTGCCACCACCACCACCACCACCTCCATTATCACCAATACTACTGTACCATTTTAATCACCATGACCCTCACCACCACCTCCAGCACTTACCTCCTCTACCTCCATCAGCATCACCACATCTACGCTGGTTATTCAAAACAAATGTTCCCCTTATTGCTTCATGCTCAGGCATATTCCCCGTAACAGGAGCCAATATATGAAGCTGCTTCCTTTTCCTGTATGTCAAATGAGTGACATTATTTTCCATGTCCTTTTGCTCCCAGCCTCCCCACTTTAACATTTAGTGGTCTCTCTGCTTTCCTCTACTCAGCTACCATAGCCATTGAAGCAAAGAGTTAACCAACACAAGCAACCAACAAACACTGAATGAGCACAGATCTGTCA
>SJYC01019824.1:0-29758 GCA_006408675.1 Madoqua kirkii
AACTCTATTAGTCTTTGCCCTGCTTCATTCCGCATTCCAAGGCCAAATTTGCCTGTTACTCCAGGTGTTTCTTGACTTCCTACTTTAGCATTCCAGTCCCCTGTAATGAAAAGGACATCTTTTTTGGGTGTTAGTTCTAAAAGGTCTTGTAGGCCTTCATAGAACCGTTCAACTTCAGCTTCTTCAGCATTACTGGTTGGGGCATAGACTTGGATAACTGTGATATTGAATGGTTTGCCTTGGAGACGAACAGAGATCATTCTGTTGTTTTCGAGATTGCATCCAAGTACTGCATTTCGGACTCTTGTTGACCATGATGGCTACTCCATTTCTTCTGAGGGATTCCTGCCCATAGTAGTAGATATAATGGTCATCTGAGTTCACCCATTCCAGTCCATTTTAGTTTGCTGATTCCTATAATGTCAACGTTCACTCTTGCCATCTCTTGTTTGACCACTTCCAATTTGCCTTGATTCATGGACCTAACATTCCAGGTTCCTATGTAATATTGCTCTTTACAGCATCGGATCTTGCTTCTATCACCAGTCACATGCACAACTGGGTATTGTTTTTGCTTTGGCTCTATCCCTTCATCCTTTCTGGAGTTATTTCTCCACTGATCTCCAGTAGCGTGTTGGGCACCTACTGACCTGGGGAGTTCCTCTTTCAGTATCCTATCATTTTGCCTTTTCATACTGTTCATGGGGTTCTCAAGGCAAGAATACTGAAATGATTTGCCATTTCCTTCTCCAGTGGACCACATTCTGTCAGACCTCTGCACCATGACCCACCTGTCTTGGGTTCCCCTGGGGGACATGTCTTGGTTTCATTGAGTTAGACAAGGCTGTGGTCCTAGTGTGATTAGATTGACTAGTTTTCTGTGAGTATGGTTTCAGTGTGTCTGCCCTCTGACGCCCTCTTACAACACCTACCATCTACTTGGGTTTCTCTTACCTTGGGCGTGGGGTATCTCTTCACGGCTGCTCCAGCAACGCGCAGCCACTGCTCCTTACCTCGGATGAGGGGTATCTCCTTACCGCCCTTCCTGACCTTCAATGTGAGATAGCTCCTCTAGGCCCTCCTGCACCCGCGCAGCCACTGCTCCTTGGACGTGGGGTTGCTCCTCTCAGCCGTTTCTGCGCCATCACAGCCTGGCACTCTGGGCTGCTGCCCCTGACGTCAGACGTGGGGTCCTCCTGACTTCTGCCCCTGACCTTAGATGTTGGGTAGCTCCTCTCGGCTGCGCTTAGTGCACCAGTTGCAGCTGCCCTCCAGGGGGCAAGCATCTTTTAATTTCATGGCTGCAGTCACCATCTGCAAAGATTTTGGACCCCCCAAAAATAAAGTCAGCCACTGTTTCCACTGTTTCTCCATCTATTTGTCATGAAGTGATGGGACCGGATGCCATGATCTGTTTCTGAATGCTGAGTTCTAAGTCAACTTTTTCACTCTCCTCGTTCACTTTCAAGAGGCTCTTTAGTTCTTCTTCACTTTCTACCGTAAGGGTAGTGTTATCTGACTTCTCTTAAAAGTGTTAAATGTGTTCTAAGTTTCAGCTCAAGTTTTAGTGTTTATTCCATTTTTAGCAAAATTAATTGACAGGGAATCTTTGTAGCCAAAAAATCTGGGTACACGAACCTTCCTGTTCCTACATCTTTCTAGGGATGCCTGCAGGCAGGAGCTTGGGGGCGGGGAGATGTAGGATGGTAGCATCTGGTTTAAAAGGATGAGGAAGGACATAGGGAGATGAGCCCGGCTTGTCCAAGGGAAGGCGTGCTTGAGGACCACGATGACAGAGGGCCGCCTAGACAGGAAAAAAATGTTTTGTGCCCAAGGTGATTTGTGTCGGTTTCAATTAAATCGGGAAGACGGGGGCCTGTTTAGCACCAGCCTGGCCTTCCATCACCACCCGAGCAGCCCACACCATCTGTTCGGCAGTGCCTTTGAGACAGTTTGAGGTCACAGGCTTCCAGAACTGGAGCACCTGCCTGAGTCTAGCCAAGCTCAGCCTGTCAGCCTCTTGACTGTAGATGAGCCAAGTCTGCCTTCTGGCTTCAATGGAAGAGCTAGTTTCTGGAGCCTTCCAGAGCCTTGGCAGCATGTCAGGGATCAAGACCTGTTAGTTGCTCACTTGTGTCCTACTCTTTGCAACCCTATGGACTGTAGCCCACCAGGGCACCTGTCCATGGGGATTCTCCAGGCAAGAGCACTGGGGTGGGTTGCCATTTCCTCCTCCAGTCCAAGGACCAAAGAGAGAGTCTGACCAAATGCTGGGACCCTCCAGGGCCTCTGTTCACTTGCTGCTTCTTAGCTCTCAGCCTCAGCCTTGCTCCTTGCATGAAGTTCTTCTGTTACGACTTTCTTCCAAAGCAGCCACTTCCTTCTGGACACTTCTGTGGTGGCCGCTGTCCACACTGCATGAGGTACTGCAGCGACCCTCAGTCTGCTTATTCCTTGTCTCCATGACCTTCCTCCAAGCCAGGACTAAGTCCACGAGGTTGGGGAATCTCGTCTTCTACTTGTCTTGGGTCCCAGAAACCCAGCCTGAGGCTGACATGTGTTTGAGGGTCCCCTGGATACTCACTGTGAGGAGGGAAGGCCTCTGAGAGATGGAGCTGGAGCTGTGGTGGACGGTGGAGACCCCCTGCAGACGGAGGGCCTTTCACAAGCCCATCCTGTGTGTTTAACTGCAGAGTCAGAGAGGAACACGGGGGCTTCCTTAGTGCCACGCTGCTCCCGTGAAGGTGAGCGCTCTGACCTCCTGAATGGCAAGTCCCCCGCATCTCAGGTCTGAGGAGCTTCCTCCTCGGTCGGCAGTGACCTGGATAAAACATTCAGGTGCAGACTTGCTGTGTTCAGAATCGCGTGGACTCCCCTGGAGCCTCGGGCTCGGGATGCAGGCGGGAGGAGACTGGGAGGGAGAGTGTCTGTGGCCGGCGGGGGTGGAGGTGGGCTCCGAGAAGACCCCGCGAGCCCAAGAGGCCCATGTTGGCCGTGATGGGCAAACAGCTGAGCCTGTGTCGCTGTTTACCCCCCAGTCCAGCCACGCTCTTCTCACGTGCCTCGTCCATTCTGGCTGCCAGCAGGAATGGCGAATCCTTCCCCGTCCACCCTGCCCTCTGCACCTTGCACATCTGGGCTTGTCTGGACTGAAGTTAGGGGAGAGGCCACTGCGGGGCCATGTGAACAAACCCAGCGTTCCAGCACGCGGGGCTGACCTCCTCCTCGGCAGTTGCGGGGGGTCAAAGTCCAGAGCACCCGCGTCCTAGGCCTGGGCCTCTGGGCACCCAGCCACGTGGCCTCGGGCAAGTCACTGCCCAGTGGGAGCATGCGATTGGAGCTTGCATGCTGTGTGTGTGTGGTAGTCTCTCAGTCATGTCTGACTCTGCAGCTCCTTGAACTGTGTCCCTTCAGGCTCCTCTGTCCATGGAGTTCTCCAGGCAAGAATACTGGAGTGGGTTGCCATGCCCTTCTCCAGGGGATCTTCCTGACCCAGGAATTGAACCTGGGTGTCCTGTTTTGCTGGCAGATTCTTTACCGTCTGAGCCACCAGGGAAGCCCAGAGCTCGCACACATTCTTAGTTATTTGATGGTGGTGACTCCGTGATTCAGCAGGTGACATGCTCAGACACAAGCGCTGTAACGTGTGTGTGTGTGTGTGTGTGTGTGTGTGGTCTGTGCATTTCCTTGGAGGAGGAGCTCAAGCACCCTGCTTGACGTTCACGGCTCAGGGGAGCTTGTGACTTGGAAGCATGTCCCCCTGTGGGGCTCCCGGAGTGAGTCTCTAAAGACCTTCAAGAGTCCAGGACAAGGCTGTGAAAGATGGAGAAACTGTTACCCTTTGGTGTTGGGGTTGGTTTCTTTCTGGTTCCTCTCCATTAAGATCAGGGCACGAGATCCCACTGATTCTAAACGTCTTTGCAGTTCAGGAGTTCTGGAACTGCTGGTTCTGCCTGGATGGAGGTATCAAGGGAGTGGCTGAGTGGCAGAAGGCTCTGAGCCAATTTGGCTGCTTAGGAAACATCTGGGGACTTTGATAAATAGTGGAGGTGGGTAGGGCCATGGGTTCCCCCACCGCCTCCATCCCGGCAGCCTCAGTGCTGGATGATATGTTACAGTGAGAGGAAATCTTGGGTCCAAGTTTGCTAAACCCTTATGGATGGTTAGGAACAACCTGCTGTAGCTCAGAGGCAGTCCGGCTGCCCTTCAGTAGACTGGCTCTGAGCAGAACTCAGAGGTGTCCTTGTGGCGGGACTGGCCGACTTAACAGCAGAGTTCAGGCATCCAGGGCACAGGATGTGGGCCTCGTAGCCTCGAGGGCTGCGGTGGGTATGGGCTGGGGTGCTGGCTGGATTCTCTGACAGCTTTTCTCCAGGCTGCTGTAGCCCATGCCGGCCTCTTGAGCCAGCACTTGCCTTGACACCACTCGTTTCGCCGGTGAGAAGGAGCCTTAACCCTCCTTGAGCTGATTAAGCATCCTCTGCCATGATGTCAGTAAAGATGTTCCAGATCCCAAGTGGCCCTCTGCTGCATGCTGATTCCTAACTGGGATTTTTTTTTAATTTTTTTTGAAGTAGAGTTTATTTACAGTGTTTCAGGTGTGCAACAAAGTTGTTGTTCAGTCGCTAAGTCATGTACAACTCTGTGACCCCATGGGCTATATAACCCACCAGGTCCCTCTGTCAATGGGATTTCCCAGGCAAGAATACTGCAGTGGGTTGCCATTTCTTTCTCCAGTGAAGTGATTCATAGATATAGATATAGATATATGTATTCTTTCTCAAATTCTTTCCATTATAGGTTATTACAAGATAACTGACTATATTATAGTTTCCTGTGCTATACAGTAGGTCCTTCTTGTTTATCTATTATATATAGATACTATATAGTAGTTTTTATCTGTTCATCCCAAATTCTCAATTTATCCCTCCTCCTGTTCCCCCTTTGGTAACCATTAAGTTTGTGTTCTGTGTCTGTGGGTCTATTTCTGTTTTGTAAAGAAGTTTATTTGTACTATTTTTTTTAAAGATTCCACCTATAAATGATATATACTTGTCTTTCTCTGTCTGACTTACTTCACTTAGTAGGATAATCTCTAGGTGCATCCCTTGTAGTTGCAGGTGGCCTTATTTCATTCTTGTTATGGCTGAGTAGTTCCATCGCATGTATATACTGAAGCTTCTTTATCCCTTCATCTGGCGATGGAATTTAAGTTGTCCCCATGTCCTGGCTATTGTAAATAGTGCTGCAGTGAACATTGGGGTGCATGTATATTTTCAAATTAGAGCTTCTTTCATCTTTTCTAGATGCATGGCCGGAAGTGGTATCGCTGGATCACGTGGCAGCTCTAGTTTTTTGAGAAACCTTCTTACTGTTCGCCACGGTGGCTTCACCAATTGACAGTCCCACTAACAGTGTGGGGGATTCCCCGGTGGCTGTCGGGAAGATCCCCTGGAGGAGGGCATGGCAACCCACTCCAGTATTCCTGCCTGGAGAATTCCATGGACAGAGGAGCTGGTGGGGGGGTGGGGGCTACAGCCCATAGGGTTGCAAAGAGTCGGACACGACTGAGTGACTCAGCACAAGTGCAGCAGTGTGGAAGCGTTCCCTTTTCTCCACACCTTCCCCGGCATCGATCATTTGTAGACATTTTGATGATGGTCAGTCTGATTGGAGTGCGGTGGTGCCTCTCAAATGATTAGCGATGTTGAGCATCTTTTCATGTACCTCTTGGCCCTCTGTATGTCTTCTTTAGAGAAACATCTCTTTAGGTCTTCTGCGCTTTTTAGATCGGCCAGCTGGGGAGCCACCAAACTGCCCTCAAGTATTGCACAGTGAGTAGACGCAGGAGCGCTGGCCACAAGCTGTGTGTAGAAACGAGATTCCAAAGTCAGATGTCACAGCACTCACATCCCTGCTTGATCTAGAACATCTCAGATGTCGTTGCCAGTGGGTGGCCAAGCCAGTCCCAAGCCATCACCACGCCATGCCAGTGGATGCCCAAGCTAATGCATTCCAACACCATGCTATGCCAGTGGATGGCCCAGCCAACACCATGCCGTGCCCCCTCTTCTGGCCCCCCAGCCTCCACGTGAAGTGCAAGTGCGGCCAGTGCACCTGGGAGCCAGCGCTTGGCCGAGGCGGGGCCTCGCTCTCTCTAAGCATTCTGATTGGTGGGCTGAGTTTCGGTTGCGCTGGGTCTGTGTTGCCGCCGGGCTTTCTCTGGTTGCGCGGTGCACGGGCTTCTCCTTGCAGGGGCGGCTCCCGCTGCGGAGTACAGGCGCTTAGGCGCGTGGCTTCAGTAGGTGTGGTGCACGGCCTCGGTTGCCCCCCGGCATTGGGCATTGAGATCTTCCTGGAGCAGGGATCGAACCGGTGTCCTCCGCATTGGCTGAGGCGTGACACAGAGGCTCAGAGCCAGGCAGACCTGGACTCGGGGCTGTGGGTCCCTTTGTGGCGCCCGGTCACAGGCCTGAGTTGGCACGCAGCATTTTGAGTTTCAGACTCATGGCCCAAGATGGAGTGGAGCTCGGCAAAGGCCTTGTGTTAGATTATGTACGGAACGCTCAGACTCTAACCCTGGTCTGTCTCGTCAGGGCTGGGTGGGGGCACGCTCACTCGTGTGTGACGTGTGTTTCTAGTCTCCTGTGTCCCGTACACAGTGAGGCGATGCTGTGCCTGGTTTGCGATTCATCCCTTCTGTTGCTTGCTTCTCGGTGGTTTCCTAACAGCACCACGTGGCCCTGTCAGAGCAGCCTGCACGAGACCCCCTGCCCCTTCTTGTGAACTCACGTGCCATCTGGGCCTCCTCTTTGCTGCAGACTCACTTTGTGCAGAAACGTTTTTTTTTTTGCAGTTCAGATTTTCTTTGGGCTGAACCCCTGGAAAGGGAATTACCGACTTTGAGAGTGCAAGGCCATTCCCCTTATTTTTAATTACATACGTCATAGACCCATGCCACAAAAACGCCGGAAGATCCAAATGACCGAAAGTAAACAGATCAAAGTGGGCTGGGATGTGAACCTGTCAGGGCTGGGGGCACGCACAGCAGTCTCTGAGTCCCGGTGTTGCCACGGGTCTGCCTGTAGCCCTGGCGTCTCAGCCTCCCTAAACTGCAGTGTCCTTATTCGTGTAATAGGTAGTGTTTTACCCAGTTACCCCTTGTTCAGGTTGAGTAATCAGTCTCACGAGACCGGCCAGGTCATAGCCTACAGATGCCGGTGAAGCCTGTGGGGAGATGGTGAGGCCCAGCCCGCAAGGCCGGAAGGTTGCATGGCTGGTGGGCCTGGCCCAGCACCCTGGAGACCTTGGGTTTGTCTCGTAGGTGATACAGAACTTGTGTTTTGGGGGGGTTGCTTTCTTTTGGTTTTGGTTTGTCCTTTTGGATCTGGTGAGGGTGCTGAGAGGAAAGTTTGGAAAGAAGTGTTTAGGGAGATTGATTTGGGGGCAGTGACTCATGGGGTGGGGGATGGGAGACAGGCAGGAATATTCCGGAGACCAGCAGTGGGGCTGACTACAGTTTTCCTGGGTCTTCTGGCCTTGCTAACACAGTCCCTTGGGGCTCCTCCTTCCAGAACGCTGACCTCCACCCTCCCAGGAGAGTAGGTGGAAAACCTCAGAGCCTGAAGAAGTGTGAAGGGTCAGTGGAGATTTTGGAAGCGAGAATAAACGCAGGTGAAGATGTTGGCCACGTCTGTTTTGGCAGCCTGACGGCCAGAGCAGAGTGGCCTGTGCTTCTCCACCTTTAAAGAATATTCCAGGTTCCTAAGACTCGGGCTGGCTGGTGGTCAGAACTGCAGAGAGTCACCCGCGCCCTGTAAGTCGTTCGCAGGCGCTTGCCTCCAAACGTTGCAAACCTTTGGACGTTTTTGGATGGGGTAGCCCATTTCCCTGCCATCACCAGCTATTCCAAGCAAAGCTAATTAGGCGTTTTTGCCTCAAGCTTGTTTGTATGCTTTGGAATAAAGCACACAGAAAATAAAACAAGCCCAGCTCACCCAGCGAGGCTAGTTCCAGAACCAGCTGGCGAAAATATTGTGATTGGCTGGGTCTCCAGGGGACCCCTCGTCCCTGTACCCTGGGAGGGGTGGCCGCAGGGCTGGCTCCGAAGTGACCGAAATGGCACTAGCTTTTTGCTTTACGCTGCCCTCTGGTTCCAGAAGGAAAAAAAAATTCCTCCCACCCAAGCCAATGCTTATTTTTGTCCAAATGCTTGTTTGCCAGTTACCCCACCAGCAGCCCTGGGAGACTGTTTTCTCAGAGGAACAGGGCCTGGGCAGCGGTCGTGGAGTGTCCATGCTCAGGTCTGAGATGGCCTGGATGTCCTTTGGGTGACACCAGTGTGACCGCCACCGGGCAGAAGGATAGTATACTTGTGATCCCTGGAAACAGGAGCTCCCGCAGCACACAGGGGAAGCAAGGGGTGGGTGAGGAGGCAGGAGGAGCCTGGGGAGAATGTGGGCAGGAACCTTCCCAGTGGTTTCTGTGGGAATGAGCAGGCGGGGCAGGTGAGCAGGCAAAAAAGGTTGGTGAGTTTGAATCATTTCAGCTCTGGCGGGGGCCAGGGGGGACCTCTGGGTGCAGGGGCCGCCCCCTCCTTGTCTGGTATCTGGTGAAGGTGAGAGCTGCGGAAGAGGTGAGGGGTGTGGGCTTGGCGTCTGGCAGGTTTTGACATGATAAGGGGAGCGGTTTGCTGACTCTAGGGATTGGCGGAGGCCTGGGAGGGCCGTTCCCTTCAGGGTCAGTGAGGCCCTGGAGGTCAGAGCATCAGAATGACAGGGAAGCAGGTAGACTGGGTTGATACCTGGCAGGGATCACGTGGCCTGCAGGATGTGGCTTTGCAGCTGGTCTGGTCAGGGCTGAGGCTCTGGGGTTTCCAATGGGAATTCTGCTCGCAGGGCCTTTGGGAAGGGCCTGCGCTCTAGGTAGGGGAAGGAACGTTTGGTTTGGCCTGGAGGTGTTTCATCGACTAAGAGGCTGCCCAGGAACAGAGGGAGGATTCAGCATCCGTCTACTTGCCAGAGAGAAATAAAACCGGCATTGTCCGCATCCCGAGGGCAGGGCCCCCAGGGGCCTAGGTTCCTGGAGCAGTGGTGGTTGCCCCCCCCACCCCCACCCCCCTTGAAGGGAGACGAGAACCCTGCAGGGCCTGCGCTGGGAGTGGACGTGGAGCTCAGGGCCGCCGACTGCAGCATCCTTCGGCAGTCTGCCCCACCTCCCTCCGACCGGCTGCCTGTCTTTTTAAAAGATCCAGCTGAGTCTTCCCTCCCGCTCCCTGGACCAGGGTAGTGAGGAGTCGCCTCTCTGCCCGCCCCCCACAGGTCATGACAGTTTGCTGCAGTCCCGTCAATGGGGGGACCTGCCCCGCGCCGCCTGTGTCGTGAGCCGCACCGCGGGCTCCAGCCATCACGCCCGCCGCCCGCGCGGCTCCGGGGACTGGGGACACACCCAGCCCGCTCGGTCCCCCATCTGTCGCAGATGTGCGTCCAGCGGAACCCTAGAAGTCGCCCGCGCTGAGGGGGCAGCGGAGCCCCCTTCTCTGTCTGTCTCTCTCTCGGGGAACCTTGGGAGCCAGCGAGGCGGCAGGATTTTTTTTTTCCTAGCTGGGGCGCTGTGTCTCCCCCATCGCTTGTCAGCCGGCGCGTCTCCCGCCGCCGCCGATGAGCGCCGGGAAGGGGAGATCTCCTGGACCGCTCGGGCTGAGTAAGCAGACCCCCGGAGGAGCCGGCTGTCTGAGTGCGTGCTGGTCGTTGCGGTGCCTGGGTGTGCGGCTTTTGCTCCTTCGTGGTGCTATGTCTCCTCTGCATGCAAGACGGATGCCGATTCTCGCTTTGTTCCTGGGGAGCTTCTTATTCAGTTAAACACCTCCAGGCCGAACCGAATGTTCCCTCCCCTACCTGGAGCTGTGTCTTCCCTCCTTACATAACTTTTTCTTGGAGGTTTAGAGAATAATTCGTGAAGGTAGCGGGTGTGTGTGTGGTGTGTGTGTGCGTGTGTTGCGGGGGGAGGGGGGAGGCGAGTTCATCTCTGTTCCTCCTCTGAGTTCGGTCCCTCCTCCCCCACCCACCTGAGTGCAGGGTCTGCCCCCTCCCCTCACTCCCCTCCCACCCACCTTAAATCTCCCTGGCTGAAATCTCAGCAGGGTCTGACTTCCCTCCCTGCCCTGAGTCATCGTTTATTGAATCTGCCCCAAAGGGAAAAAGGGTCCAGGATGCTTGGGGACTCCGGGGCACCCGCCCTGTGTTCCCTGGGAAGACTCTTGACCGCATAGCTGGTGTCGGTTGGTCTCCTGCCAGTCGAAGGGGAGCTGTGAAAATGCACTTGTTGCTTTTAACTTCTGGGAAAGACGTTGAAGAAATGGAAAATAGGAGGTGAGGGGGGTGACCAGGAAGGGGAGGAAGAGAGGGTGGACAGTGTCCTCACCCGGGTCTGAGCTAAGACTGGTCTGTTCTCTGCATGAAGGAGAAGGGGGGAGGCTGAGAACCCAACGCCTGGACTGTTGAGCGAGTCTGCGAGCCGCAAGTGGCGCTCTGGGCTGGAAAGGGCTGGGTCTGGAGACACGGCCAGCTGGCCAGGACCTCTGCTCATACTGAGGTACACTGCTTCGAGCTCGCCGCTGCTGTTTTTGTTTGGGGGTTCCCCCTGGCCCCACCACAAGCCCCTTCCATAAGGCAGGGGCTGCACGAGTTATGTGTGGACAGAACTTGAACTTAGGGTCAGTGATGGCTGGTGACTGGAGAGATGGGTGGAGTGGGGTGGGGGTGAAATAGAAAGAAGCTTGAGCCCTTGCTTCTGCGTTTACAGTCGAGTGGGGAGAAAAGTAGGCATAGGAGATGACTGGAGACTCGGGGGCTCTTGGGAGTCAAGCCCCAGGTCTCGGTCGAGTCTCGGTGATGAGAGACAGGGCCGAGGGGTGGTCTGCACAGTTGGGAGAGTGACTCAGTAGGTGCCTCCTGGGCTCAGGGGGTGGGTACAGGGGCTGCAGACAGAAGGGCTCAGCCTGGAGGCTTCTGTCTGAGGGCAGGGGAGACGCTGGAACATAAGGGAGAGGACGCTCAGGTGCTGGTAGGTGTGACCAGGTGAGAGACCTGCAGAAGCGGAGGGGAGGGAGGACGGGTCAGTGCAGGATGCCTTCTGAGATGGGAGAGACGTGGGCAGTGAGCTCGAACCAGCCTCCGTGGCTCCGTCCAGCCCCCTTCACCAGCCTGAGAGGCATCGTAACCGGACCCTCAGGACCACCGCCCCCGCCGACCTCTACAACTGCTTCCTCAGTTCATGTACCTTGCATCTTAATTCCTTCCTTGGGTTCCTTTGGCATCTTTCACCCTAAGATACAGCCCAGTGGGAGGTGGGGAGAAGGCAGGAGGAAAGCAAACCCCGGCCTGGCTTTCTGTTCAGATTTTACTCCGCGGGCGAGGTGTGTGCTGGCATTTCACTCTCTCGTGTCTGCTTCTCAGGGCGTCTGCCATCTGCCTCTGATCATGGCTCCAGCTCCTTAGAGCCTTGCTGGGCGGGTCCCAGAAATAAGAGAACAAAGACCCGGGCAGGAGTCCTCAGGCAGCACCTGGAGGGTTAGCGGTCCAGGCCACAGATGTGTATAAGAGACAGGGCTCCATCAGTCTGAGAGCTGGGGGGAGTGCCCTGGTTTTGTTTTCTGCTTTTACCCAATATTAGGCCTATGAGACGAGTTATTCAGCTCCTTCTTATAGAAGAGGAAAGGAAAGGGTAAAAGATTAAATTCGTGCAGGGAAGATAATTGAAAGTCTAGGATGTTTAAGGTTCTTAATCTTCTCATCTGAAGTCACAAGGGTGGAACTGGGAAGAGAAACCAGGTATCCTGAGCCCCGACTCTGTCTTTATTGAGGAGTTGGGGGAGGGGGAGGGGGTCTGGGAGACTGAGGCTGGGTGAGGGGGACCTCATTACAGGCTGTGGGCTCCTCTTCAAGGTGGTCCCCAGTCTGATATTAAAAGACACTTCAGTGAGACAACGTCTTGAGTCCTGCACGCCAGGCACTGGCCGTTCCCAGATGAGTAAGGCATGTGGTTGTGACATCATCAGTTCATGGTGCTGGGCAGCCAGGGAGCCCTGGAATGGGGGTGTGAATTTGGGGTTCTCACTTCAGGTCAGCTGTTTTAGTTTTCTGGAGCAAACACACTTTTTAAAATTAAGATATAATGGATATACAACATTATATTAGTTTTAGGTGCACAGCACAATGATTCAGTTATTTGTCTGTGATGTCAAGTGATCATCACGGTAAGTCTAGTTAACATCCATCACCATTCATAGTTGCAAGCAGTTGTTTTTCTTATGATGAGAAATGTCAAGATCTACTCTTAGCAACTTTCAAATATGCAGTGCAGTATTACTCATGTATAGGCCCCGTTGTTAACTATTGGAATCCTTCTTGGATTTTTCCAGTCCTTCATTGCTCCCTTCTAACGACAAGCCTTCTTCTTCCTTTAATACTCTTCCAGTCTCTCCTCCCACCAGACGCTCATCCCATCCTGGGAAGCCCCTTAACATCCCCTCATACTGCACCCATGGGCTAGTATACATTAATGCCTATACTTTTTGTTTTTTGCCTTATTTTGTGTTAAGCTGTGTTCATATAGTCTCCTATACTTTGACTTAATTGCTAACTCCCTTTGGTCAGCTGGAGATTTTATTAGAAGGATTGTATTCATCAGTCAGTTCAGTTCAACTGCTTAGTTGTGTCCAACTCTTTGCGACCCCATGGACTGTAGCACGCCAGGCCTCCCTGCCCATCACCAACTCCCAGAGTTTACTCAAACTCATTCCCAGTGGGTTGGTGATGCCATCCAACCATCTCATCTCTGTCGTCCCCTTCTCCTCCAGCCCTCAATCTTTTCCAGAATTAGGGTCTTTTCAAATGAGTCAGTTCTTCACGTCAGGTCCGAAGTATTGGAGTTTCAGCATCAGTCCTTCCAATCAACACCCAGGACTGGTCTCCTTTAGGATGGACTGGTTGTCTTCGTATCACCTCTTAAACTGCTAATAGCTGTTTACATTTAGGGAAGTGTTTATTGACTATGTATTAGGTGAAAGAGATGGGAATACCAGATCACCTGACCTGCCTCTTGAGAAACCTATATGCAAGTCAGGAAGCAACAGTTAAAACTGGACATGGAACAACAGACTGGTTCCAAATAGGAAAAGGAGTATGTCAAGGCTGTATATTGTCACCCTGCTTATTTAACTTCTATGCAGAGAACATCATGAGTAACGCTGGGCTGGAAGAAAAACAAGCTGGAATCAAGATCTCTGGGAGAAATATCAATCACCTCAGATATGCAGATGACACCACCCTTATGGCAGAAAGTGAAGAGGAACTAAAAAGCCTCTTGATGAAAGTGAAAGAGGAGAGTGAAAAAGTTGGTGTAAAGCTCAACATTCAGAAAACTAAGATCATGGCATCCGGTCCCATCACTTCATGGAAATAGATGGGGAAAGAGTGGAAACAGTGTCAGATTTTATTTTCTTGGGCTCCAAAATCACTGCAGATGGTGATTGTAGCCATGAAATTAAAAGACTCTTACTCCTTGAAAGGAAAGTTGTGACCAACCTAGAGAGCATATTCAAAAGCAGAGACATTACTTTGCCAGCAAAGGTCCATCTAGTCAAGGCTATGGTTTTTCCTGTGGTCATGTATGGATGTGAGAGTTGGACTGTGAAGAAAGCTAAGCGCAAAGAATGGATGCTTTTGAACTGTGGTGTTGGAGAAGACTCTTGAGAGTCCCTTGGACTGCAAGGAGATCCAACCAGTCCATCCTAAAGGAGACCAGTCCTGGGTGTTCATTGGAAGGACTGAGGCTGAGGCTGAAACTCCAGTCCTTTGGCCACCTGATGTGAAGAGCTGACTCATTGAAAAAGACCCTGATGCTGGGAAGGATTGGGGGCAGGAGGAGAAGGGGACAACAGAGGATGAGATGGCTGGGTGGCATCACCGACTCAACGCACATGAGTTTGGGTGAACTCTGGGAGTTGGTGATGGACAGGGAGGCCTGATGTGCTGCGATTCATGGGGTCACAAAGAGTCGGACACGACTCAGCAACTGAACTGAACTGATTAGATGCAGGGAACCGTGTTTGACATTTTCTTGGATATTCATGATATTAAATCTCATGACAATTTTGGCCTCATTTTACCCATGAGGAAACTGGAGCTCTGTGAACTTGAATCATTTACTGAGGTTGTGTGGCTAGTACGTGGCAAACCAGGGTCAAACTCAGGCCCTCTGACTCCAGAGTTGCCACCTCCTCCTTCTGGTGCTATTTGGGCCCTGTCTCCCATGGTGGGGTCCTGTCTTGGCTCCCATCATAGGCATGACTTATCAAGAAACTGAGGCAGGACCTACAGGCCAAGGACTTGCTGGAGGAGCCAGCTGCCCCTCCTCCTTCAGCCCTGTGTCTGCCTGGACCAGACTTCTTTCCCATGAGCAACTTAAGGCCCCGCAGCCCTCCAGGAGAGGATACTGGAATGAGCTGCCATTTCCTTTTCAAGGGGATTTTCCCCGCCCAGGGGTTGAACCTACATCTCTTAGGTCTCCTGCATTGGCAGGTGGGTTCTTTACCACTTGCACCATCTGGGAAGCCCAGGCAGGTAATAAATGCTCCATAAGCAGCAGGTCCTCCCTCTAGGTGGCAGCCAGTTGTGGGTGTCCCAGCTGAGCCTGGCAGAACCTTTCCACGAGAGACCTGGAAATGACCTGGTTTTCTGAATTCTCTGGGTCTTTTCAGTTGAGTTTTTCATCAGGAAATTGAGGCTGGAGGGCTCTGGGTTCCATTGCGTTCACGCAGTTCACCTGCGACTCCAGTCCGGCCCCTTTTCTGCCTGTCCTTGATGACAGGGACGCCCAGGCCCTCCCCCTCCCCGCCTGTCCCATGTGGACAGTTGAAGCCCTGGGGTGGGTCATCTGGATGTCTGTGCAGTTCCCGTGAGGGTCACAGTGGCCTGGTTTTCCTTGCATCTTAATTCCTTCCTTGGGTTCCTTTGGCATCTTTCACCCTAAATACAGCCCAGTGGGAGGTGGGGAGAAGGCAGGAGGAAAGCAAACCCCGGCCTGGCTTTCTGTTCAGATTTTACTCCGCGGGCGAGGTGTGTGCTGGCATTTCACTCTCTCGTGTCTGCTTCTCAGGGCGTCTGCCATCTGCCTCTGATCATGGCTCCAGCTCCTTAGAGCCTTGCTGGGCGGGTCCCAGAAATAAGAGAACAAAGACCCGGGCAGGAGTCCTCAGGCAGCACCTGGAGGGTTAGCGGTCCAGGCCACCCAGGGCCAGGGAATCGGGGGTCAGCGCTGGGCCCCAGCTGGCTCTTCCTTCTCTTCTGGGCCCAGGGCTCCCAGAACAGGGTCTCACCGGCTTGAGAACCAGACATGTAATCAGGGCAGACTCGTACCCCACACAGCCTACATCCTTCTGGACAGACAGCTGTGTTGACTCAGTCATGTTCAGAGTCACGTTTTCACGACTGGAAGGGAACTTGGGGCTGACGCTTATGGGCATTTGGGGGATTCTGAGACGCCCACTGTGGAAGGAGGAACAGGGTGGGCCGTGCTGGGGAAAGGGTCATAAAGAAGCAGACAGAATGTTCTCCTGACTTAGGGTGTGGACGTGTGTGTGTGCGTGCGTGCTAAGTCACTTCAGTCATCTGACTCTTTGTGACCCCGTGGGCTGTAGCCCACCAGGCTCCTGTGTCCATGGGTTTCTCCAGGCAAGAATACTGGAGTGGGTTGCGTGTCCAGGAGATCTTCCCAACCCAGGCATCGAACCTGCATCTTCTGCAGCTCCTGCCTCGCAGGCTGGCTCTACGTCTGAGCCGCCGGGGAAGCCTGGGGACAGTGCACACCCCTCCAAATAACTAGGATCAACAGACGGACTCTTCCACGAACCATACTGGGTGTGAGACCCCCCTCAGGAGGGGAAAAGAAGGGCAGAACACGAGGGGCGATGCAGCAAGGCCAAAGGCTCCCTTCCACACAGAAGCGGGTCTGGCTCTGGGACGGGTTGCTGTGGCTTGGGCTGGTTGAAGTGGGGCTCCTTTGCTTTACAGAAACCATGGGTTTCCACCAGGTAAATCCTGCCCACCTGCTCTTCTCAAAGATGAGAGACGTGGGAAGACATTTCTAGAAATACTTTCACCAGTAAAGATCAGAAGAGTGAGTCCTCCTTATTCAAAAATCCACTATAATTCTTTAACTGCCGTTGACTTAGTACCAAACCCTTTCCTGGCTCAGTGGTGAAGAATCCACCTGCCAGCGCAGGAGTCGCAGGCTCGATCCCTGGGTGGGGAGGGTCCCTTGGAGAAGAAAATGGCAACCCATGCCAGTATTCTTGCCTGGAGAATCCCATGGACAGAGGAGCCTGGGGGGCTACAGTCCATGGGGTTGCAAAAAATCGGACATGACTTAGTGGCTAAACCATAACACCAACAACATCAAACCCTTTCCTACCCAGCTTTGGCAGGAAACATGCGGTTCTCCAAGATGAGTTTCTGGATGATGGAAACTCCTTCCCAAATAGAGCACTTGACCAGCCAGATGAGCCCTCCTGTGTCAGAGTCAGGGCTGAGCTGGGGAAGGGGGGTCTGGAGGTGCCCTGGAGGGGTGTCTGCATTTTACCAGCAAGCAGGACAGATGTGCTTTGATGGCTGGGAAGACGAACATGGGAGGGAAACTTCCAGAACCTGATGCTGGGGAGAGACCTGCAATGGGGTTGAGGGGCAGGCAGCAGGGAAGGGTGAGGGATAGGAGGCAGACAGGGCTGGGCTGATGGCCAGGAGTGCCAGGGGCTTCCTGATACTGCACAGACTTGAGGCTGGGTACAGGCGGGAAGGGGCTGGACAGGGCTGGCAGTTCAGGTGTTTTGAGTGAGCTTTCTGCTTGGATTCCCTGAGCCCCTTGGCCCCTGGTGGGGCTTGGCCCTTCCCACAGGCCCTGGCCAGGCGTCTCCCCAGCACGCTGCTTGGAGCTCGCTGCAGACATCTGTCACCACCCACTCGCTCTGAGTCATCCACACTTATCTGCTTAAAGCGCAGAGCCTTGAAATGCGCTTTCCACGGGGCCTTCCAGCACAGATCCAGGGAAGAAGGAGAGTCCTAGGGAAGGCGGGGAGGGACGTGGGTTAGGGGTCCCGAGAGCCCCTCACTGCTTTCCTTCCGTGGGATGGTGTCCGGTCGCCTCTCCCAGCCCCTCGTGGTCTCTCTAGCGGCCCTCCTCGAAGGACCGCTCCCCTTCCAGGCTGGCTGCCCGCACAGGGGCAGCTGGGCCTGCCCGGGGGGCTGTCAACCCCACTCCCATCCCTGGGAGAGGCTCTGAGGGAGGCTTCGGCGGGCTGGGAGAGGAAGAGAGTGACAGCTGCTGCTTGGTCTGTTTCTCCTCCTCACCTCGTCCCATCTTCACTTCCAGACCCTCAGATTTCAGCCAGAGCCCTGAGTGTTTCTCCAAGCATGCCCCGCCTCCTGCGTGGGGTCTCTTGGGGGCTGGCCCCACCTGCTGAATGGAGGTTTTCCGCAGAGTCGTCTGTGCCCTGAGGACCAGCTTTGCAGGAGAGGAATCTGGGTGCATGAGTTGGAATCAGCCTTTCTCCCTCCTGCTCATTTATCTAAAAAAAAAAAAAAAAGAAAAGAAGATTCTAGATGTTGCCTGAAGTCCAGCGTGGCAGTGAGTCTAGCGCTTCCCTGCCCCCCCACCCCCATCAGCCTTCTCTTACTTCACTCAGGGAGAAGATAAGGGAATCGCTGTGGAAGTGCCAGAGCACAGACAGACACAAGCAAAAGGCCACAGCCTTTCTCACTGGCTCTAAATGCCTTCGGACTCTGGTTAATCCAGGGTCCCGTCTGAGCTGCTGGCCATGCCTCCACTGGATCCTGTCAAAAAACAGGTGGCTGGCGACACGCCTTGAACAGTGACACCATCCGGACACGGCCCGGGCGCTGGCCCAGAGGTCCTTCTGGGTCTCCGTGACCGCCACGCTGACACAGCCTGGGCTCCAGTGAGGGGAGAGGTCAGGTGGAGCTAAGCTGGCTGTGGGCTTCGCTCTTCACCACCTTTAAGTAGCCGCGTGTTCTCGGTGCCCGGTGCTCCCTACGCTTCCTGCTTGGCAGGCGAGGAAGGGGTCATTTAAGGAGGAGAGGGGAGTGGGGCGTCATGGCCTCAGTCCCAGAGAGCCGCTGAGCACCCCCTCCCCACTCCAGGGCTCCCCCTCCAGGGCTCCCCCTCCAGGGCTCCCCCTCCAGGGCTCCCCCTCCAGGGCTCCCCCTCCAGGGCTCCCCAGCTAGCCTCACTCCAGCGCTTTTCCTGCCTGTCTGTCTCCATCCCATTCAGATTTCTCTCTTTTATCTCCTAGGCCTTCAGGGTTTTCTGCTAAGATTTGTTGTTGTTGTTGTTGAGTTGCTGAGTTGTGTCTGACTCCATGAACTGCAGCACGCCAGGCTCCTTTATCCTCCACTGTCTCTCAGAGTTTGCTCACATTCATGTCCATTGAGTCGATGATGTCATCCAACCATCTCATCCTCTGTCGTCCGCTTCCTCTTCTCCCCTCAATCTTTCCCAGCATCAGGGTCTTTTCCAGTGAATCGGCTCTTCCCACCAGGTGGCCAAAGTGTTGGCACTTCAGCCTCAGTCCTTCCAGTGAATATTCAGGGTTGATTTCCTTTAGGATGGACTGGTTTGATCTCCTTGCAGTTCAAGGAATTCTCAAAAGTCTTCTCCAACACCACAATTCGAACGCATCAATTCTTTATGCTCAGCCTTCTTTATGGTCCAGCTCTCACATCCATAGGTGACTGCTGAAAAACCTAGAGATTAGCTAATCTGAGATTATTAGCTAATCCAATAACCTGCTAACACAGAGAAGGGGGTAGTTAAGTGAGTTATCTCTCCTGGTTATTTGAATGCAACCTGGACCCAGATAGGGCTTCCCTGGTGGCTCAGATGGTAACGCGTCTGTCTACAGTGTGGGAGACCCGGGTCCACTCCCTGGGTTGGGAAGATCCTCTGGACAAGGAAATGACAATCCACTCCAGTACTATTGCCTGGAAAATCCCATGGACAGAGGAGCCTGGTAGGCTACAGTCCATGGGGTCGCAAAGAGTCGGACACAGCTGAGCAATTTCACTTTCACTTTCACTGGACCCAGATAAGGGTCAATTTTCTCTAATTTCACTGTTTGAGATCCACAGTTAGGATCCAGCTGAGGCACAGCCAGCAGCTCGGGCAGGATCCTGGATTAAGCAGAGTCCCCAGGCATTTAGAATTAGCGAAAAATACTCTGGCTTTTGCTTTGCTTGTTTTCTGGCACTTTCGCAATGATCTGCTTATCTTTCTCCCTGAGTGAAATTAGAGAAAATTGATCTTTGAAGCACCTGTTTAGGTCTGGGACGTCCCATGCTTGGGGACTTGCCCTGGGGAGAAATGGGCTCTTGGTGCCCCAGGGCCCTTTCCCTCTGGCATTGTTTGTAGCTGCTGTGTGTCTGAGCTGGGTTCTGGAAGGTGGAACGCTGGCCTTTCAGGTCCCAGGTAAGGGAAGAAGGGGCGGCCGCACCCTCTCTGATCTGTGTAGCAAGGTGCTTTCTGCTAGGCTTTCTGCTGGAAAGTAATGTAACTGGCCTACGGCACAGAGCACAGTGCTTCTTGGAAACTCTGCTCCCACTGCTTGGAGAGCATATTCCGTATTCCAGCTTGGCAATGCGGACGTCTTACCTGGGTTCTGTTGATTGCTTGTCTTGCTTTTTCTCCCCTGTGGTATAGGGATGGCTGGTGGTTGACCAGTCACTTTTTGACCAGCTTTCATGACCTGTGGTTTACATACAGTGAAATACGCCAACGTTAAGTATACCACCGGGCTGGGGGTCAGCATGCAGTCGCGTGACTACCGGCGCAATTGTGCCACAGGACATTTCCATCACCCCTCAAAGATCCTTTGGGTCCTTCTGCAGCCTGCCCCCTCCCACCCCCACCTTGAGACTGGAAGTGGTTCTGTGTCTTCCCCACGAATGCCTTACTTGTGTTTCCAGCGCCACCCCCGACACACAGGGGCTACTTAATGGATCTAAATGGATAAACACATCAGTGGCTCTGACATATATTTAATACCCTCCCCTGAGACTCCTGGTTCCTCCGCTTCACCCTCAGTTCTGAAAGACGGTCTAATAGGCTTTCGTTAATAAATAATTCTGCATTTAGTCACTCCTGATCTCAGCCTTCTGATCAGCATTAGATAATCAGTGCTCCCAGAGCTGCTGAAATTCCAGCTAAAGGCAGAGACACGCTGTTCTCACAGCTTGTGCCGTCAGGGGCAAGTGTTCGATTCCCTTCCCACTCTTCAGAAGACTGGATGCGTGCAGGAGCATCCGTGGCCGCTTTTCGTCGGCTCCCATCCTAGGCCGGAAGTCACCGACCTACCTCACCCCCCACCTTCCTGGGTTTGGGGATATTTTGGTCATAAAGAGGAAGCTAGCTCTTGAGCAATTTAGAGGCATGCCCAGAGAGCATCCCCAAAGACTGCTTCAGTTTACAGGGACTTTCAGTTTCCCTAACTCGTCACCAAGGGGCCAGAGCCCCTTCATCATGCCTTGCTGAATTCTCCTTTCTCCTATAAGTTCAGGATGGATCTTGCCGTTGTAAGGGTGCCATTGAATCTGTCCTTTTCCCGTAACCAAAGCTGTGAGAAAGACGATTCCATGGTCTACCCAGTGGGTTCAATGTTAAAGACATTTTGCCCCTATTACCTATTATATTACCTATTATATGTGTGAATTATATGGGTAACATTACCTATTATATAGGTAAGTAGCATTTACCCATAAAATCAGTCTTTCATTTCAGAGTAATAGCTAACAGTTTCCAAGCGATTATCACGCATCATCATAATCTTTTTATTGTTTTGTTTAGTAGCTCAGTCATGTCGATTCTTTTGTGACCCCATGGACTGCACCCCACCAGGCTCCTCTGTCCATAGGATTTTCCAGGCAAGGATACCAGAGTGGGTTGCCGTCTCTCCTCCTGGGGAGCTTCCCAAGCCAGGAACCGACCCCATGTCTCCTGCACTGGCAGGTGGATTCTTTACCACTGGACCACCTGGGAAGCCTCGTAATCCTTTTCTATGTTAACCCAAATGTATTTTGTTTACCTATTTATGAGTTTGAGTAAGCTCCGGGAGTTGGTGATGGACAGGGAAGCCTGCCGTGCTGCAGTCCATGGGGTCGAAAAGAGTTAGACACAACCGAGTGACTGATTTGATTACTGAACTGAACTGATTTATATGCTCACCTATAATCTCACAGGAACCGCTATGACTCCCATTTTAGAGATTAGAAAACTGAGGAATTCGCTGTCACAAGATCGCATAGTTTTCTGGTTATCTGTTGCTATTTCATAAACCGCCCTGATTCTTAAGGCTGTGGTCTGGGATCGCCCGGGTCTCACGGCCACCTCATCAGCCCAGCAGTTCTCCTTTGGGGTTCCTCAAACATTTCAATCCAGTGGCCCCTGGGGCAGAGTTCTCAAGGTTTCTTTACTGCCCCAACTGGTGCCTGGGCCGGTTTCACATCCCTTTCTCCACCCTGCCTCTCCACGTGACTGTTAGAACTTCCCCAGAGCACAGTGGTCTCAGTGCAGTGGGACTTATAACACGGCAGCTGGCTTCCCTCGGGGAAGAGTCCAGGGGATCCAGGGATAAACTTCTTTTCACCTAACTCAGAAGCCTAACCGACCCAAGCTGTTCTCTGTGCTTCCATGTTGCACCAAAAATTGTGTGTACTTAGTCACTCAGTCATGTCTGACTCTGGGACCCCGTAGGCTATAAGCTGCCAGGCTCCTCTGTCCATAGGATTCTGTAGGCAAGAATACTGGAGTGGGTAACCTATCCCTTCTCCAGTGGATCTTCTCAACCCAAGAATCAAACTGGGGTCTTCTGCATTGTAGGCGATTCTTTACCAACTGAGCTATCAGGGAAGCCCCAAATAGATGCAAATAGAATGGGTGCAAATGTGTTACTCAGAGGCAACTTTTCACTGGTCCACCAAAAGTTCAGTTACCTGATAGCCTTGGCTGTTGGTGATGAGGCTGTGGGGCAAACAGATGCTGTCCTACACCCCAGTTAGGAGAACGGAATGGTCCAGACCTAAGGAGGCCTGTGATGGTTTCTGTCAGGAATCAGTGATGCAGTACCCTTTGAGCAGCGGTCACGTGAACCTAGAACCATGAAGAATGTACAGTTTTCACTGCAGCAGCCTGTGACGTCGACAGGGCCTGGTGAAACTGGAGCGTCCCATGCAGACAGACACATCACAGATACCAGAAAACCCTGCCTGCTGACGCTGAACGATCCCTAGACAGACACAGTGATGGACAAGGTATGGAGCAGAGTATATAATATGCCAGGGAGCCCCTTGGATTAGAAAGGGGGACTAAGTATTTGTACTTGCATGAAGAAACCCCAGCTGGTGTGCAGCTGAAAGTGGTCCTCTGAAGGCACGCTGTGGATGGAGACAGGGGTGGAAGAGCCCAGCTTTTCAAGCCTGTATCACTTCATTCCGACTCTTCAATCACTGTGATGAGTTTTTTTTTTTTAATCTATACACAAAGAATCAGTTGGATGACATACTGTTTCCCTCAGAGTGCTCACAACCTTGACGGAGAAAAAGTTGGTACCAATAGATGGACAGTCGATTTTCTTTCTTTCTTTTTTTTTTTAATACTTTTTATCTTGGAGTATAGTTGTGTAATTTCAGGTGTACAACCAAGTGATTCAGTTGTCCAGATACACGTGTCTTTTCTTTCTGAAATTTCTTTTCCCAGTTAGGTTGTTACGTAATATTGAGCCGAGTGCCCTGTGCCGTCCTTGTTGATTATCCATTTAAAATATAGCAATGTGTGCATGTCAGTTGACTGGATTGATTTTAAAACCGCTTTTAAAAAATAGTAATTCCGCTTCTTTACTTAGGGCTGTGCTGGGTCTCCCCGCTGCTGTGTGCATTCTCCAGTTGGGTCGGCGGGGACTGCCGTCTGATCGCGGTCCTCTCACTGCGGTGCCTTCTCTTGCTGCAGAGCACGGGCCCTGTGGCGTGTGGGCCTCAGTAGTTGCGATTCCCGGGCTCTAGAGCGTAGACTCAGCAGTTGGGGCCCACGGGCTTAGCTGCTGTGCGTCATGTAGGATTTTCTGGCCCAGGGATCAAACCTGTGTCTCTTGCAGTGACAGGCAGTTTCTTTACCCCTGAGCCACCAGGGAAGCCTGAGAGGGTGGATTTTAAATGCAGTGGGCTGAGAGGTCATTTCCAGTGGACTGGACCGCTGAGGCCTTGTGAATCTATCGGACCCGCGTTCGTTCCAAAGGAGGAAGAGGCGATGACTGAGACAAGGCCGGATCAGCCCCAGCTGGACAGCCTGGTGTACCTCTCAAACCTCAGGGTGGAGGAGGCAGGCCAGCCTGCTGGGCCTGAGGGTGGCTCCCTGAACTCCAGTGTGAGAACCGCTGGCTTACAGTGTATTCCCGTCAAAGTACTTGTAATTGCAAATTGTCACCTACCTTCTGTAATTCCTACAGGAGCAGCAGGGAGCCTGCAGTCTAGCTGAGGGTCTGCCCGGGGCTCTGCCAAGAGGCCTGTGGTCATCAGTCCCCGTCGGTCGGGAGCTGGAGCGTTCGTCCCGCGTGCACGGCTCTGAGTCCTTCCTAAATGCTGGGGGCCAGGTGTGTGGCACACGCCCAGACTTGGGCCCCTGAGGCCAAAGGGGTCTCGAGCAGAGAAGATAAATGAAGCGAGAGAAAGCTGGAGAAGGAATTGCTAGCTGGGGTCAGGAAGCAGGAGGGCGGGAGGAATGTGTGCAGACGCACGTCCCCCTCAGGCCAGGCCAGCCGTGGGGTGCCGGCTTCCTGACTGCTACTTTTAAAAGATGATTTGTGTATAATAACCTTGAAGGGGTCGTGGGCCCGTTGGAGGTGGGGGAGGGAGAGAGGGGTCCCAGGCCGTGTGCAGGCCGCATTGTAACCAGGAGGAAGCGGGTGGAGGTCTGGGCGGTGGCCTCAGTGGCCTGCACACCAGGTGATGAAAATGACACCTGCTTCCCCAGGCCGGAGGGGCCACAGAAGGTCTCAGCCGGCAAGGCGTCTGCTCGGGGCTGCCCCTTTCCTGAGGCCAGGCCCGCAACAGGAGAGGACCAGCCCTTATGATCTTCTGTGTCCTTTGAACCACGAAGGTGGGACTGCGTGGAGACCAAGAGGGGACCACACGGAGCCTCTGAAAGCCCCCCTGACAGCTCTGGGTACCCCCTCCCCGACCTGTGGGACTTCTCACTCTTTGTTGACCTGCCCAGGGGTGGACCGATCAGTTTACAGTAGATCTTTGGGAAGCATCAGCTCCCCGCGGTCGTCGTGGAAGGTCAGAGTCTACTTACTTTGGGCCCAAAGACCTGGGACGTGAAGACCTTGTTGTGCAAGCAGAGGGAGGTATCCACAAAAACTTGTAGGTACAAAAGGCAGAGATACGTCCAGAGGCTTCTAGAACCAAGTGACGAAGAGTAAAACTGGAAGGGCTGGTGATGCCCGGAGACACGCAATCCCAAGGGGTCCTCTGGCTTGAGGGACCTGACCCAGAATCTTCCGTGCCTCTCTCAGTGAGAAGTAAAGATCCCAAACCGTCTAGTGGGGACAGGGGACAGCCGGATCCCAGCCCCCTGGGTGGCCTGGGGGCACATTGCCACACACGAGGACACACTGGGGCCAGGCCTCCCTAAGAGATAGTGGCTTCTCACCCAGTCCCTAGATGAGGGAAGCAGGCTGTTTTTACCCCCTCCCTTGAAAAAGCAAAGCTGCAGACAAGCCCTGTGTTTTGTACCTGACTCCCCGCCGTGGAGGCAGCTGATCTAGAAGTTTCTGCTCCTCTGGTGACGGCCTCACAGCCAGCATTTTTCTTCCCTCCCCTCCTTACATAACAAGCCCCTCCTCTTGAACAGAATGGGTTTGTTGGCAGCAGAAACAGAAACCCCAGCAAATCCCTTGTTTGGCTCCGTTAGCACTGTGGTCTGTATCCGTGAGTCCCCGACTGGGAACCACTGGTTACTCAGTGCCCACGGGGTCTCCAGCCCGGCCCTGGGATTTGTAACCCCCACTCCCCGCTCCAGACATCCCAAGGCTGCCACCAGCTTCCATCTGAAGCCTGATGGCCAGAGCCCTCGCTCCAGGGTCCACATGGCCGGCTCGGCCTGAGAGAGGGGACGTGGGTGTGCACACCTTCCTGCCTCCCTCCTGCTTCCTGACCTCAGCTGGCAGTTCCTTCTCCAGGTTTCTCTCGCCTCATGTATCTTCTCTGCCCGAGATCCCTCGGGCTCAGGGCCCCAAGTCTGGGGGTGTGCCAGGTACCTGGCCCCGGCATTCAGGAAGGACTCAGAGCTGTGGACGCGGGATGAAGTGACCGCTCCAGCTCCCATCCCGATGTGGACCAATGACCACGGGCCTCTTGGACCAAGAGCCCCGGGGAGACCCTTAGCTAGACTTCGGGCTCCCTGCTGCTTCTGCAGGAGTGACAGGAGGTGGGAGATCAAGGCCCAAGGCGGTGTGTGATGGGTTGGCAGGCAGAACCGAGGACATTTCTGCCTGTTTGCTGCTATTAGATTTTTTTAATTAATAGACTTTTGGGGGGGCAGTTTTAAAGTTACAGAACAATTGAGCGAAAGTTCAGAGAGCTCTGTGTACCCTCTTCCCCTCCCTGCCAGCATCCTCTGTTATTAATATTAGTGGTGCATTTGTTACAATTGATGAGCCTTTGTTATTACACTATTATTAACTGAACTGGAGAAGGGGATGGTAACCCACTCCAATAATCTTGCCTGGAAAATCCAACAGACAGAGGAGCCTGGACGGCTGTAGTCTATCGGGTTGCAAAGAGTCGGACGTGACTGAGCGCATTAACTGAAAGTCATAGTTCACATTGGGCTCACTCTTGGTTTTGTACATTTTATGAGTTTTGTTGAATCTATAGTGACATGGGCTTCCCTGGAGGCTTAGCTGGTGAAGAATCCGCCTGCAATATGGGAGACCTGGATTCACTCTCCGGGTTGGGAAGATCCTCTGGAGAAGGGAACAGCTATCCACTCCAGTATTCTGATCTGGAGAATCCCGTGGACTGTATAGTCCATGGGGTCGCAAAGAGTTGGACATGATTGAGCGACTTGCACTTTCAGGGTTCAGGTACAAATACGTCCTATCTTGGAGGAAGAAACTGAGGACAGCAGTGGGAAGTGCCTTTCCAGTCAGCACAGCTGGTGGAAACTGACATCTGTACCTGGGCCTTCCTCAGAGAGGGCGTGGGCTCGGTTCAGCTGCCTTTTTTTTTGTGAAAAAACAGGAGCTCAATTAGTAAAAAGGACCAACAAATACATTTTACAGAAGAGCTAGCTACTTGGCCATTCTGACTGTCATTAACCTGCCGTGTGTCGGGACTTCCATGGTCGTCCAGCAGCTCAGCCTCCGAGCTCCCCGAGTAGGGGCCCCAGGTTCAATCCCTGGTCAGGGAACTGGATCCCACAGGCTGCCGCTAGGAGTCTGTATGCTGCAACTGCAGACCCCACCTGCTGCGATGAAGATCAAAAGCCCTGAGTACTGCAGCTAAGAGCGGTGCAGCCAAATAAATAAGCAACCCCCCCAAAACCTGCCCATCGGCCCAAGGTAGGGTCCTCGAACTCTCTGTGGCCACCGGCTCCACGTGCGCCCAACGCTCACAGTTCCACCTGAGAACGCTGGTTTCCCACATGGGACAGCAGGGGGTGTGCCTGGCACGTGCTCGACGGGGCCCTGGCAGGCCCTGCCCTGGAAGGAAGGTGAAATGGGAGGACATGCTCTGTGGGGCCTGCTGGTGTCCACGTGCCTGCTGCACTAGGCTCTGATGCCAGCACCCGGAGCCTTTCTCTGCAGAGCGCCCACCAGCCTTCCGTGGGCGGGAGGACGCTGAGGTTTTGGTGGTTCCCAAAAGTTCCAGGAACAGCTGCTCACCCCGATGGCCGTGACCACAGGGGAGGAGGGAATCCCAGATAGTGGTAAATTCACACGAAGCCAACAGTGGCAAAGAACAGCTTGGAACGAGAGCTTAGTTGCTGGATGCCCAGTTGCCCAGAGAGCTTAAGTTAGAGGAGGAAAGCGGAAAGTTAGTGTTACTGGTTCAGTCCTGTCTGGCTCTTTGTGACCCCGCCACACCACTCTGTCCGTGGGATTCCCCGTGGACAAGGCAAGAACACTGGAGTGGGTGGCCATTTCCTTCTCCAGAGAATCTTCCTGACCCAGGGATCATACCCGGGTCTCCTGCACTGCAGGCGGATTCTTTACCATCTGAGCCACCTGGGAAGTCAAATCAGAGAATCGACTTGTGTAATGATTATAACGGACACTTACCGTGTGTGCAGAATAGCCACGCCCGTGCCAGGGGGCTCTGTCTGCACGGGGACTGTACAGGACAGCTGGTACCGTTTTATGTGACGGGAACATAAACTGGAAGGTGAAAGGTCAGCTGGGGAGCATGGTGTGATAGAGAACCCTGCGCAAAGTTGCGCGACCGGGAGGTGGCTCTGGCTGGGTCGTGACTCTACCACGTGGCTTTGAGTAACCCACTCAGCGCTCCCTGGACACCTGCCGTGGAAGGGGCCTGCTGGGGAAGATTTCTGACCTTGTCCAACAGCAGAGTCCTATGACTGCATTATTTTCTTGGTTTAGTTTTTTTTTTTTTAATAGCTTTAGACCCTCAGGAGACCTGAGGATCTGCAGCAGGCCTGGGTCAGGAGGGTACAGGTGCTGACAGGTACCACTCTGGAAGGGCTTGGTGGGTCGTTGCCCCCAGGGCTGTAACTGCTGTTCTGGGTCCGGGGTAGCCCGAGGGTGCTGGGGTTGGCAGGACCCACGGTGGGTCAGAGCAGCAGTGCCCACCGCTCAAGGCGCCAGGGTAGGGCTGGATGGGGCTGGATGAAAGGGGTGGTAGGGAGGCACCTGCCGCCTATGCCCATCACCAGATGTGGTTCTCTGTCTCTGTGCATATTTCTGGGCACAAAGTACAGAGAGAGGCCAGAGGGCTTCAGCCAGGACACAGGGGACCAGATGGTGCCACCTTTGTGCACGCTCATGATTTCTAGAAGGACAGGGCTCGGCCACCCTCTGAACTCTGCTCACGCTGCTTCAGCGCTCATGCAGCACCCAGTTGTTGAGACATTTTTGGTCCACAGTTCGGTGAGACGTGTGTTTTATCCAGTGTTCACGTGTGCCTGTGTATGAATAATTGAGGCAAAAATTTTAACAATAAGATGCAGTCTTTATTTTGTTCTAGTTTATATTTTGGTGGCCATATAACCCACTAAGTTGATGTCATGACCCGCTGATGGGTTGGGATTCTTTGTTAGAAAACTGGCTGAATGCTTCTGGAGCGGTCAGTTCAGCTCTGGCTGAAGGTGAGAGTGAACAAATAAAAGCACCCTGCTGCTTATGCTTACTTAGTGTGCGAAGATGCTTACTTGCGATTTCTCTCTCTCTCTCTCTCTCTCTCTCTCTCTCTCCTTTTTCTTTTTTGAGTCTCTGGTGTTTGCTGCTTCCTGCGAACTCCTTGTACTTTTCAGTGTATAGCATGGGGTCATGTGGCAGGTGGGGAGACACAGATAGGAGTGGAAGGAGACACAGATAGGAGGCACCTGTAGAAATGATCAGGAAGAATCTTTTCATAAACAATATTTTTATACATACAGACATTGGATGTTCTCAAGATTCTGAGCGTAAAAACTGTGTGGACTTTGGCTCCTGGGCCAAGCCCTGGAGCCACACTGGGTAGAGCAGAAATTAGGTCTCTAAACCCTGACTCTTGCATAAGAGCCCCCTGCATGGGGGAGGATGTGTCTCAGAGCCACCAGCGGCGCTGTGACCTTATAAACACGTTCCCTGAGTGCACAATTATTCTCATCTGAATTTTCCATCTTGGGCTTCCCTGGTAACTCAGCTGGTAAAGAATCCTCCTGTAACGCGGGAGACCTGGGTTCGATCCCTGGGCTGGGAAGATCTGCTGGAGAAGGGATAGGCTACCCACTCCAGTCTTCTTGGGCTTCCCTGGGGGCTCAGCTGGTAAAGAATCCTCCTGCAATGCGGGAGACCTGGGTTCAATCCTGGGTTGGGTAAATCCCTTGGAGAAGGGAAAGGCTATCCATGCCAGTATTCTGTCCTGGAGAATTCCATGGACTGTCTAGTGCATGGGGTCGCAAAGAGTCAGACGTGACTGAGTGACTTAAAAAAAAAAAAAAAAAGGTTGGTCTTGAAGCACAGACCAAAACTGGGTGACTTTTTCTCCCCTGTGGTGCCCACACTGCCCATGGGGTGCAGGCGAGTGGGTGGGAACGTGGCCGTCAGGGACACAGACCCAGAAGCATCTCCCCTTTCCCTCGTGGTTGCTACTTTCTTCCTGGAGAGGACTTAAGTTGTGGGGGGCCCGATGAGCTGAGTCACCCAGCTGGTCATGCAGTGGGTGGCACCCACAGAGGGGTCAACATTCAAGGCTACCACAGTCTCGGTTGGTAATTTGGCATTTTATTTGTGGGTAAAGAAACCTTGCCAAGAAACCCAGCACCAGCCTTTGCAGACCCTGTCTTAAGCTCTTAAGGTTTTTCCTAGTAAAATCATGGAAATTAGAGTTGAAAACAGCCCTTGAAGTTACAGGCCATCTGTCCTCTGACAGGAGGATTCCCAGCTGGCTCAGTGGTAAAGAACCCACCTGCCAGT
>SJYC01019825.1:0-25637 GCA_006408675.1 Madoqua kirkii
TTTTAATAGCTTTAGACCCTCAGGAGACCTGAGGATCTGCAGCAGGCCTGGGTCAGGAGGGTACAGGTGCTGACAGGTACCACTCTGGAAGGGCTTGGTGGGTCGTTGCCCCCAGGGCTGTAACTGCTGTTCTGGGTCCGGGGTAGCCCGAGGGTGCTGGGGTTGGCAGGACCCACGGTGGGTCAGAGCAGCAGTGCCCACCGCTCAAGGCGCCAGGGTAGGGCTGGATGGGGCTGGATGAAAGGGGTGGTAGGGAGGCACCTGCCGCCTATGCCCATCACCAGATGTGGTTCTCTGTCTCTGTGCATATTTCTGGGCACAAAGTACAGAGAGAGGCCAGAGGGCTTCAGCCAGGACACAGGGGACCAGATGGTGCCACCTTTGTGCACGCTCATGATTTCTAGAAGGACAGGGCTCGGCCACCCTCTGAACTCTGCTCACGCTGCTTCAGCGCTCATGCAGCACCCAGTTGTTGAGACATTTTTGGTCCACAGTTCGGTGAGACGTGTGTTTTATCCAGTGTTCACGTGTGCCTGTGTATGAATAATTGAGGCAAAAATTTTAACAATAAGATGCAGTCTTTATTTTGTTCTAGTTTATATTTTGGTGGCCATATAACCCACTAAGTTGATGTCATGACCCGCTGATGGGTTGGGATTCTTTGTTAGAAAACTGGCTGAATGCTTCTGGAGCGGTCAGTTCAGCTCTGGCTGAAGGTGAGAGTGAACAAATAAAAGCACCCTGCTGCTTATGCTTACTTAGTGTGCGAAGATGCTTACTTGCGATTTCTCTCTCTCTCTCTCTCTCTCTCTCTCTCTCTCCTTTTTCTTTTTTGAGTCTCTGGTGTTTGCTGCTTCCTGCGAACTCCTTGTACTTTTCAGTGTATAGCATGGGGTCATGTGGCAGGTGGGGAGACACAGATAGGAGTGGAAGGAGACACAGATAGGAGGCACCTGTAGAAATGATCAGGAAGAATCTTTTCATAAACAATATTTTTATACATACAGACATTGATGTTCTCAAGATTCTGAGCGTAAAAACTGTGTGGACTTTGGCTCCTGGGCCAAGCCCTGGAGCCACACTGGGTAGAGCAGAAATTAGGTCTCTAAACCCTGACTCTTGCATAAGAGCCCCCTGCATGGGGGAGGATGTGTCTCAGAGCCACCAGCGGCGCTGTGACCTTATAAACACGTTCCCTGAGTGCACAATTATTCTCATCTGAATTTTCCATCTTGGGCTTCCCTGGTAACTCAGCTGGTAAAGAATCCTCCTGTAACGCGGGAGACCTGGGTTCGATCCCTGGGCTGGGAAGATCTGCTGGAGAAGGGATAGGCTACCCACTCCAGTCTTCTTGGGCTTCCCTGGGGGCTCAGCTGGTAAAGAATCCTCCTGCAATGCGGGAGACCTGGGTTCAATCCTGGGTTGGGTAAATCCCTTGGAGAAGGGAAAGGCTATCCATGCCAGTATTCTGTCCTGGAGAATTCCATGGACTGTCTAGTGCATGGGGTCGCAAAGAGTCAGACGTGACTGAGTGACTTAAAAAAAAAAAAAAAAAGGTTGGTCTTGAAGCACAGACCAAAACTGGGTGACTTTTTCTCCCCTGTGGTGCCCACACTGCCCATGGGGTGCAGGCGAGTGGGTGGGAACGTGGCCGTCAGGGACACAGACCCAGAAGCATCTCCCCTTTCCCTCGTGGTTGCTACTTTCTTCCTGGAGAGGACTTAAGTTGTGGGGGGCCCGATGAGCTGAGTCACCCAGCTGGTCATGCAGTGGGTGGCACCCACAGAGGGGTCAACATTCAAGGCTACCACAGTCTCGGTTGGTAATTTGGCATTTTATTTGTGGGTAAAGAAACCTTGCCAAGAAACCCAGCACCAGCCTTTGCAGACCCTGTCTTAAGCTCTTAAGGTTTTTCCTAGTAAAATCATGGAAATTAGAGTTGAAAACAGCCCTTGAAGTTACAGGCCATCTGTCCTCTGACAGGAGGATTCCCAGCTGGCTCAGTGGTAAAGAACCCACCTGCCAGTGCAGGAGACACAGGAGGTGCGGCTTCCATCCCTGGGTCAGGAAGATCCCCTGGAGCAGGGGATGGCAACCCTCTCCAGTATTCTTGCCTAGAAAATTCCATGGACAGAGGAGCCTGGCAGGATCTAGTCCACGGGGTCGCAAAGAGTCGGACACACCTGAAGTGACTTAGCACACATTAGTGACCCTGATGCTGGGAAGGATTGAGGGCAAAGGAGAAGGGGACGACAGCGGGTGAGATGGTTGGATGGCATCACCAACTCAGTGGACATGAGTTTGAGCAAGCTCTGGGGGCTAGTGAAGGACAGAGGAGCCTGGCGTGCTGCAGTCCATGGGGCTGCAAAGAGTTGGACATGACTTAGTGACTGAACAGCAGTAGTATATATCTCTTAATCCTAAATTCCTAATCTATCCCTCCTCCACTTTCTCCTTTGGGAACCATAAGTTTGTTTTCTATGCCTGTGACTCTGCTTTGTAAATAAATTCATTTGTATCACTGTTTTGATTCCACGTGTAAGTGGATAGCATACGATTTTTGCCTTTGAGTTACTCCCCTTAGTATGATAACCTCTAAGTCCATCTGTGTAGCTGCAAATGGCATTATTTCATTGTGTGTGTATGTGCCACGCCTCTATCCTCTCATCTGTCGATGGAGTTTAGACTGCTTCTGTGTCTTCACGGCTGTGAACAGTGTTGCAATGAACATTGAGGTGCATGTATCTTTTTTGTTTTCTCTAGATATGTATCCAGGAGTGGAATTGTTGGAGAATATGGTAACTATTTTTAGTTTTTTCAGGACCCTTCAGAAGGCAGTGGCACCCCACTCCAGCACTCTTGCCTGGAAAATCCCAAGGACGGAGGAGCCTGGTGGGCTGCAGTCCATGGGGTCGCTGAGAGTCGGGCACGACTGAGCGACTTCACTTTCACTTTTCACTTTCATGCATTGGAGAAGGAAATGGCAACCCACTCCAGTGTTCTTGCCTGGAAAATCCCAGGGACGGTGGAGCCTGGTGGGCTGCCGTCTATGGGGTTGCACAGAGTCAACTGAAGTGAGTTAGCAGCAGCAGCAGCAGCAGTGTTTTCCAGGGCTTCCCTGATAGCTCAGTGGTAAAGAATCTACCTGCAATGAGGGAGACCCCAGTTCAGTTCCTGGATTGAGAAGATCCGCTGGAGAAGGGATAGGCTACCCACTCCAGTCTTCTTGGACTTCCCTGGTGGCTCAGCTGGTAAAGAATCCACCTGCAATGCGGGAGACCTGGGTTCAGTCCCTGGGTTGGGAAGATCCCCTGGAGAAGGGAAAGGCTGCCCACTCCAGTGTTCTGGCCTGGAGAATTCCATGGACTCTATCGTCCCTGGGGCCGCAGAGTTAGACACGACTGAGTGGCTTTCACCAGTGTTTTCCATGGTGGCTGCACCAACAACATCGGAGGGCTCCCTTCTCTCCACACACTCTCCAGCAGTCATTTGTAGCCTTTTTGCTGGTGACCATCTGGCCAGCACGAGGTGGTACATCACTAGTTTCAGAAAGGACCCTCTGTGGCATCATCTGATCTGGTCTTCACAGCGCTGCCCGGCGATACAGAAGGCCCCGCAGCCTCATGTCACAGATCGAAAGATGAAGGCCCTTGGAGGCTAAAATGGTTGCTGCACACCAGAAGTTCCGGGCAAACTGAGGGGAGAGTAGGGGACTCGGCCGCTGTGGTCTAGGGCTTCTGAAGCTCCTTGTGTGGAGAAGAGAGTTTGCTGTCTGGTGCTGTGGAGCTGGAGACAGTGGGGTCTGGGGGTGCGGGTAACTCCCTTGAAGTCGCGGGTCAGGTGGCAGATTTCTGCCTTTCTCATGTCTCCAGGCTTCTTTCTTGGGAGGAAGGCCGCTGCTGCTGCTAAGCTGCTTCAATCATGTCTGACTCTTTGCGACCCCATGGACTGTATCCCACCAGGCTCCTCTGTCCATGGGATTCTCCAGGCAAGAGTACTGGACTAAGTTGCCATTTCTTCCTCCTCCAGGGGATCTTCCCAACCCAGAGACCAAACCCATGTCTCCCACGGCTCCTTCATTGCAGGTAGATTCTTTACCAACAAGCCACCAGGAAGCCCTGCTTGCTGTGGGGCCAAAACACGCTCCCACCCTCGGCAGGCGTCACATGGACACAAAGACCCAGGGCAGGGGGAAGGCCCCAGGCAGCTGCATGAGTCTGTGGGGACCACAGGTGAGGGGAGGAAGGAGTGTCTGCAGGAGGGAAAAATCATGGCTTTCTTTTCTCTTTCACATCAGGAAGTCTCTCAGACTGCAGTCAGAAGCCTTGATAGCCTCTGTGGAAAATAAAGAGTTCTGGAACTTCTCCTAGGGCCAGGTTTAGGCTTTTCCCCTCATTTGACCTCTGATCTACCCTTGTTAGGGTTGGGGTTAGGGTTAGATGCTGAAGCTGAAACTCCAATACTTTGGCCACCTGATGCAAAGAACTGACTCATTGGAAAAGACCCTGATGCTGGGAAAGACTGAAGGCGGGAGGAGAAGGGGACGACAGAGGATGAGATGGTTGGATGGCATCACCGATCTGACAGACATGAGTTTGAGCAAGCTCTGGGAGTTGGTGATGGACAGGGAAGCCTGGAGTGTTGCCGTCCATGGGGTCACAAAGAGTCGGACACGACTGAAGGACTGAACTGAACTACCCTTGTTGCCAAGTTCCAGCGTTTCAGGGTTTGCTCCTTGTTTTCCGATAGTTATGTGACTGTTCCCAGAGGCTGTGTGACCCTGGCTCTGGTCACCACCCCAACATTAGCACCAGGAGATGCCCGTTTGGTGGACCGAGGGATGGAGCAGAGTCAGTCCTTATGGAGACGGCTCCCTGGAGCCTCCCACCTGAGGGGCTCACCAAGGCCTTCAGCACAGCCCCGACAGCTCGGGTGCAGATGAGGCTGGTGGTGTGAGCGCTGCCTCTGTGTGGGTGACAGGGGGCTGGGGGAACAGGCTGGATAAGGGGCGGGGTACCTGTGGTTCTGGGGATGCCACTCAAGCTTTCCAGAGTTATGCTGAACGTCCGCTGGGATGCCCCTGACGTCGGCACTAATGACCCTGATGCTAAAGACTGAGCGACCTGAGAAATGACTTGAGAAACTAGAGGTCTAGTATTCAGGAATCAGATAGAGCACACAGAAAGTTAGACAGCCAGAGCTTGGCGGGGAGGGGGGTTTGCAGGAGAATGAAAGTGATGGAGGCATCCAACTCTTGGCGACCCCATGGACTGCAGCCCGCCAGGCTCCTCTGTCCATGGGATTCTCCAGGCTAGAATACTGGAGTGGGTAGCCATTCCCTTCTCCGGGGGATCATCCCGACCCGGGCTTGAATCTGGGTCTCCTGCATTGCAGGCAGACTCCTGACTGCCGAGCCACCAGGCAGTAGGTCCACGTATATATATGGCTGAGTCCCTTTGCTGTCTGCCTGAAATGATCACAACATTGTTAGTTGGCTATGCGCCAATATACAATAAAAAGTTCTAAAAAAGATTAAAAGCCAGAAATGCATCTGGATTGTAACCCATCCAGCTATGAAGCATCCCTGGGGAAGCAAGGGGCACCCCCTCAATAACCCCCCCACACACACACTGAGTCTGGGGACCCTGCCCTGAGCTGGGAGGGCAGTGGAGAATGTCTGGTAGTTTGAGAAAAGAAGAAAATTATTTTGACGACAAGTCCTGGAAGATGAGAAGCATTTTATTCTCAATCTAGCAGTAGTCCCTTAAAACACTCCTGATCCCGCCAGCCGTTTAGCTCAACAGATAAGAGCAGAGCGTGGTAGTGCTAACAGGCATCTTCTGAAATTATCTCGTTAAACTCTTCATTTGGGAGCTGGAAGACCGGGTTCGGCATGCCCAAGATCCCCGGTTCCCCAGATAGTAAACCACAGGACAGGGCTGGAGCCCCCGAGCTCCACCTCTGTGAACAACCTGTTACGTGCCCGAGGGATGTGAGCTTGTCAAGCCCACAGAGTGCCCAGGACCCACTGTCCGCCTGGGTAGCGTCAGATGCCAGTGACACGCTGTGGGTTCGAGTCTGCTCGGCAGGGAAGGAACACGGGACCGTGCCTTCCCCAGGAGGAGTCAAACCGCTGGAAACCACACAGGAATGTTTGCTGATGACCCTGATGCTTCAGACCCCTGGTTGGCCCTCAGGTGCAGGCCGCGGCCCCTGGCCCAGCGGCCTTTCGGCCTTTCCATTTGTCTTGTGTGTGCACGTTTATCGGGGCTCTTTCCGGGGGAGCCCAGCTGTAACAACAAAGGAGTTTTGTAAGACAAAGCGTCCGAAGTGCTGAAAGGGCAGAACTCCGTCTGATCGATAGCGGCCTGCTGTGAAGGCTCTGAGACGTCAGCTGGCTGTAAACAGTACGGAGAAAGGCCGGGATAAGTAGCTGGGGGAGTGGGCGAGCTGTAAATGAGACCCCAAACTATACAAAACGGGGAGATTGCATCTGGTGGTGGGACGCTTGATACTTTTCAGTCCTTTGCACCATCGGCATGAATGCCTTTTTAAAAATCTGCTGTTGACGTACACTTGATTTACAGTGTTGTGTTAGGTGCATTGCTTTATTTTTTTTATACAAGGTTTTTTATTATGACCTCTCTTCTGGATAAAGATTGTATAAATATCCATTAGATTAAGACGTAGCAGACCTTGAAGACGCAATATCACACACTACCTGGGGAGTGACCATTGAACTGTGCCAAGTCTCCTCCATCCTTGCTCTTCCCCTGAGACCTCACTGTGCACGGAAGAGCCGGTGTCTTTGTCACTGAAGAGCCCTGGGTACCTTCTGATACCCAGTTATTTTCGTCACTGGAGCTGAGTCATCCCAAGGAGGTGGGAGGATGTACTCGGTAGAGCTCTGAGCTGGGAGCGGGTTTATAGAGCCTGTTTGCCATGGTGCACTTGTCTGCCTTGGGCAAATGGCTTTGCCTTTCTGACCCCTTAATATCTTCGTCTGTAGACTGGCATGAAACCACTTGCGTTTCCTACTTGTCTGGGCTGCTCTGAAGACCTTATGAGGCAAAGACTCAAAGTTTTTAAGGACATGAAAACAAATGAAAGTGTTAGTCGCTCAGTGGTGTTTGAGTCTTTTCAACACTATGGACTGTAGCCGGCCAGGCCCCTCTGTCCGTGGTATTTTCCAGGCAGGAATACTGGAGTGGGTTGCCATTTCCTCCTCCAGGAGATCTTCCCGACCCAGGGATCGAACCTGGGGACATACCATTGGCAAATCAATGACAACCCTTCTGCTGAGATCTTTGACTTCTGCCTGAAATTCTGAAGAGGGGCAGAGATGGGAGATTAATCAATAAGCTACTTTTCAGGTCAGCCCGCATCACACAGGAATTTTCTCAAACCTGCAGCTTTCCTCTTTTGTCCTGCGGCTTCCGTGACAGGTGACTTTATCAGCCCGAATCCTGAAAATGCACTTTCCCCTGGGGCCCTGCTGGTCCTCTCCAGAGCACATGGTCAGGGTCTAAAATGCATGTGCAGCCGGGGACCGTCCGCAAGGACAGAGCAATCTCTTGGTAGCTCAGTGAACTGGCCACCCAGTGCCCAGAGAGGGTCTGAGCGCCTGCCGATGGGGAGAAGAAATTCAGAGACGGCCAGGGGCCGCGACAGCAGTGAGACCCAGAGCTCCAGCAGGCGTTTAGACGTTTAGAAGCCCCGGGCAAGCTCCCGGCACCCGGCCTCCTGGAACTTCCCCCGAGCTAAGCGGCCAGGTCCCACTCACGCACCGGCCAGCAGACTCGTGGTCACAGCTGCAGATTTTCCCACACCAGTCTCCGAGGCGCGCCCTGTTTCCTGGTAAGCTGGGGGAGGTGAGATTAGAATCGTGGAATGTGGGGTGAGGGAGCCTTCCAGCAAAGCCCGCCACGGGTGCCAAGAGGCTTAGCTGTGGGGACGCTTGACCGAGCGAAACACCCTGCCTGCTGCCGCGGTTGCTCTATGAGCCTCTCCTGGGCTCACTCTGGGGCAGGACGGGTGATGCCCAGCCCGGGGTGACGATGATACCCCGTCCCGTCCTCAGCTGTCTCAAGACCGTCTTGTCCCGAGTCACTCCACCCCCGGGGCCTCAGTCACTGGCACGTGACGGTTTCCTGAGGAATAGATGGGCATGTGCCCGCCGGGCGTCTGTGGACAGCCAGGCTGAACGAATGTCCCAGAGTGATGGTTATTGGAAACCGCAGAGGAATGTACTCATTAAAGGGGGAGGTAAGCGCCCACACCTGGTTCCTCTTCCTCCCCCGTGAGCTGTTGAGGGCCACCGGCTAGCAGGCCCCTTGGCACAGGCTGGGCAAGCCCCCTCGTGTGCTGCCCAGGCAGGGGGTCCTCCGTCTGGGAGCTGATTCAAAGACACCTGCCCACCTGCTGCAGAGGGCAAACGCAGGGCACAGAATCACAAGATGAAAACTCAGCCCTGGGCCTGGACTGGTCCACAGTCCGGTGAGACATAGACTGGTAAATGGTCATAATTCGGCTCCGTAAGTCCTGACGTAAGGTTCGGGGAGCACAGACAAGAGGAGAATGGATTCTCCCTGAGGGTGGGTGGCCAGAAGGAAAAGGCTTGGAGCTTCAGAGGCGCTGTCAGCTCCACGCTAGGGGCTGGCTGCAGGGGCCTAGGTGACACGGGGCCTCTTGTCCCAGGAAGGGAGTTGGCCGTTGGTGAAGGGTGACCTTCACCTGCCACCTTGGAGGAGTTGAGATGGCACTCCAAAGTGTCCATACATACACAGCCTGTTTAAAACCCCGTAAAGAGCCTGTCTGGGTGCCTGATAAAAAGGGCAGGGTATAGCGTGCATCAGAAATGAGGCTGTGAGGGTTGGCAAGTCCTGCCAGGCCTGGATTAGAGGCTGTGGGGCCTGGCAGAGGCTCCTGATGGTGAATCACCCGTGGGAAGCCGGTGGCTCTTGCCTGGGCGGAATCACTGTGAAGCCTGCCCTGGACCGCAGACCAGCCAGACCCACCTGTGCGGTGGGACGCAGGCTCCAACGGTGACTCAAACATGCAGCCCGCTTGAGACACCGAAGTGAACCACCCCAGAGTGGGCTGAGTCTGGAACCTGCCTACATCATTAGAGACCGCCAGCATGTCACGGTGGACTCGTTGTGGGCGCCATTGGCTTGGCCATAGTCGGGTGGAGGCCCTGAGGCTTGAGGGGAGGGGCCCAATTATGAGGTCACAGTTTTAGGAATCACTGTTCTAGCAGAGGTTTGCAGATGGCTTGAAACTAGCTAAGTTGAAAGATGTGTTGGAGAACAAATAGGAAACCCAAAGGAGGGCTGGGCAAAAGGAGGTGAAGACCTGGACCCCTCAGCAGACCCTGGGGAGGGTAGGAGGGGTTAAAAAAGCAAAGGTTCTGTGCTTAGTTGCTCAGTCATGTCCAACTCTTTGCGACCCCATGGATTGTAGCCCACCAGACTCCTCTGTCTGTAGAGATTCTCCAGGTAAGACTACTGGAGTGGGTTGCCATGCCCTCCTCCAGGGGATCTTCCCAATTCAGGGATCAAACCTAGGTCCCCTGCATTGCAGGCAGATTCTTTACTGTCTGAGTCACCAGGGAAGCCCAAGAATACTGGAGTGGGTAACCTATCCTTTCTCCAGGGGATCCTCCCAACCCAGGAATCAAACTGGGATCTCCTGCATTGCGGGCAGATTCTTTACCAGCTGAACTACCAGGGAAACCCCAAAAGCAAGGGTAGGTCACAGAAAACTACAAAACGTTGCTGAAAGAAGTCAGAGAAGATGAATAAATGGAGAGACATCCCATGTACACTAATTGGTAGACTTAATATTGTTAAGATGTCAGTATTACCCAAAGTCATCTACACGTTCAATGTCATCCCTATCAGAATCCCTATTTCAGATATAGAAAAGCCATCCTTAAATTTATATGAACTCTCAAGAGACCCCAAGAAGCCAAACTATCTTGAGAAAAAGAAAGGAGCAAAATTAGAGGTCTCACATTTCCTGATCTCAGAACTTGTTACGAAGCTACAATCATCAGAACAGTGTGGTACTGGCATAAAGACAGACTGATGGAATAGAATAGAGTCCAGAAAGAAACCTCCCCGTATGTATATAGCCAAAGGATTTTCAACAAGAGTGCCAAGGCCATTGGCTTCCCGGGTGACACAGTGGTCAAGAATCTCCCTGCCAGTGCAGGGGACACGAGAGATTTGCAGGTTAGATTCCTGGGTCAGGAAGATCCCCTGGAGGAGGAAGTGGCAGCCCACTCCAGTATCCTTTGCCTGGAAAATTCCATGGACAGAGGAGCCTGGACGGCTACAGTCCATGGGGTCAAAAAGAGTCAGACACAACTGGGTACACACATGACCACATGCACACTAAGACTGTTCACTGGAGAAAAAATAATCTTTTCAATGCATGGTGCTGGGAAAATTAGATATCGACATGTGAGATAAAGTTGGGCTCTCACCTTACACCATACACAAAAATTATGGTAGTTTCCCCTTATCCACAGGGGCTATGTTCCAAGCCTGGCAGTGGCTGAGGCAGTGCTGAGCCCTGTGTGTACTCTGCTCTTCCGGCACACACATAGCTATGACAAAATTTAATATGTAAAGTAGGCACAGTAAGAGAATACCCAGACTGCCAGCACCCCCTTTAGCACCTCAGGACCACTATTAAGTAAAAGAAGAGTCACTTGAGCACAGGCACCGACACCAGCAGTTGAACGGATAACCAAGACGGCTGCTGAGTGCTGGTGGGCGAGTCGCCCGTGTGCAGTGAGGGTATACAGCAGACAAAGGGGAGAGTCACGTCCCGGTCGGGACGGAGCAGGATGGTGCAAGGTTTCATCAGCTTACTCAGAGTGGCATGAGATTCAACATATGGGAATTGCTTGTTTCTGGAATTTTCCATTAAATGTTTCTAGACCCCTGCTGCTGCTGCTACTTCAATTCAGTCGTGTCCGACTCTGTGTGACCCCATGGACTGCAGCCCACCAGGCTCCCCCGTCCCTGGGACTCTCTAGGCAAGAACACTGGAGTGGGTTGCCATTTCCTTCTCCAGTGCATGAAAGTGAAAAGTCAAAGTGAAGTCGCTCAGTCGTGTCTGACTCTTCGCAACCCCGTGGACTGCAGCCCCCCAGGCTCCTCCATCCATGGGATTTTCCAGGCAAGAGTACTAGAGTGGGGTGCCGTTGCCTTCTCCTTCTAGACCCCAGTTGACCTCAGCTAACTGAAACCTTGGAAGGTGAAACTGCTGATATGGGGGAGGAGCTTATGTAACTCAGAGTGGATCAATGACTTAAATATAGGAGCTAAAGCTATAAAACTCTTAAGAAACGCGGAGAGAAATGGAAAACCACTCCAGGATTCTTGCTGGGAAATACCATGGACAGAGGTGCCTGGCAGGCTACAGTCCATGGGGTCGCAAAGAGTTGGACATGACTTAAGAGTTGGACATGACTTAGCAACTAAATAAGACCATGCTAAAAATATTTTCAGGAGCAAAGGATATTTTCTTACCTCCATTGTTCCTTTAAAAGTAGCATTTTAAAAAGATGAAACTAGTATGCCCAAACATTGTAAATAAAAGACAAACTGAAAGTTATTATACACCTAGGGCTTCTCTGGGAAACAAACATTATATCTTGGCTTCTAATTTAAAATTGTTCATTTTATCAGATATGATTTGACTTTGGTTGGCCTTTTATAGTTTACATAAAACAAAGTTGATTTTCCTCAGTTCTTTGATTTTGATATTTCCCACACTGAGCAAATTAAAAAGTTTGAATTTATTAAACAAAAAAAAAAACCTCTTAGGAAAGAACATAGAGGAAAGGCTTCCTCTATGACGTTGGATTTGGTGATTTCAGGACATGACCCCAAAGTGAAAGTGTTCGTTGCTCAGCCGTAGCTAGCTCTTTGTGACCCCTGGACTGTCGTCCACCAGGCTCCTCTGGCCATGGAATTCTCCGGACAAGGATACTGGAGTGGATTGCCATTTCCTCCTCCAGAGGATCTTCCTGACCCAGGGATCAAACCCAGGTTATGACGCCCAAAGCGGAGGCGGCTTAGAGAAATTGTGCTACATCAGAATTAGAAACTTCTGTGCAACAAAGAGCACAATCATCAGAGTGAAAAGGCACCAACCCAAGGAGAACAATGCTCACAAATCATATATCTGGTAAAAAATTCATATCTGGATGATGGAAAAAACTCCTATCAACCTGACCAGCCAAAAATCGTCAGAGGACTTCTTGAGTAGACATTTTTCCAGAGGAAATGCACAGATGGCCAAGTATGTGAAAAGATGCTCAACACCAGTAATCATCAGGGAAATGCAAATCAAATCCTCATTGAGATACCATCTCACACCGACTAGAATGGCTGAAACAGCAACAACTGAAACAAAGCAGAAAAGAGCAAGTGTCCAGGAGGATGTGGAGAAACTGGCACCCTCGTGCACTCTTGGTGGGGGTATAAAAGGGTGCGGCTGCTATGGAAGAAGTGCGGGGGTTCCTCAGGAGTATTAAAAATAGAATTACTGTATAGCCCAGCAATCCCACATCTGAGTCTATACCCAGAAGAACTGAAAGCAGGGTTGCAGAGGTATTTGTACACCTGTTGTATTGGTTTGCTAGGGCTGCCGCAACAAAGCGTCACAGGCTGGGTGGCTTAAATAGCAGAAACTTATTCTCACAGTTCTCGAGGCTTAGCAGTCCAAGGTTAAGGTTTCAGCAGGGTGAGTGGCTTCTGAGACCTCTCTCACCGGGGCTCATAGATGGCCATTTTCTCCGTGTGCTCATACGGTCTTCCTTCTGGGTCTCTCCTAATGCTCTCTTCTTCTATGGACACAATCCTATTGGACTGAGGTCTTGTGGAGGGCCCACCCATGTAGCTTCATATTATCATAACTCAAAGACTGTACAAGTACAGCATGCTGGGGTATTGGGATAGTGTGACTTCAAACCTGCTCATTTTGAGGGGCGCATAGTTCTATCCACAGTACCTGTGTTCCTAGCAGCGTTAGTCACGGTAGCAAAAGGCGGAACCAACCCACTTCAGTCGCTCAGTCGTGTCTGACTCTTTGTGACCCCACAGACTACAGCACGCCAGGCTTCCCTGTCCATCGCCAACTCCTGGAGCTTACTCAAACCCATGTCCGCTGAGTCAGTGATGCCATCCAACCGTCTCATCCTCTGTGGTCCCCTTCTCCTGCCTTCAATCTTTCCTAGCATCAGGGTCTTTTCCAATTCCTTAATAAATAACTAGATAACCAGAATGTGGTCTGTCCTTACAGTGGAACATTCAGTTCAGTTCAGTCACTCAGTCGTGTCCAACCATTTGGGACCCCATGGACTGCAGCACACCAGGCCTCCCTGTCCATTGCCAATTCCTGGAGTCTAACCAAACTCATGTCCACTGAGTCACTGATGCCATCCAGCCATCTCATCCTCTGTCTTCACCTTCTCCTCCTGCCCTCAATCTTTCCCAGCATCAGGGTCTTTTCCAGTGAGTTGGCTTTTTGCATCAGGTGGCCAAAGTATTGGAGCTTCAGCATCAGTCCTTCCAATGAATATTCAGGGTTGATGTCCTTTCTGATGGACTGATTGGATCTCCTTGCAGTCCAAGGGACTCTCAAGAGTCTTCTCCAACACCACAGTTCAAAAGCATCAATTCTTCAGCGCTCAGCTTTCTTCACAGTCCAATTCTCACATCCATACGTGACCACTGGAAAAGCCATAGCCAATGAGCCTGGAAAACTCAGTGGTCCTAAGTCCACTAGTCCACCCCCTGGGCTCTGGCTGGCCTGATTAGAGAGAAGTCTTGTAGAGCCATGGGTGATGAGATGGAGGGAGCAAGTGTGCAATGCCCATGTGCACTTATTTTACTGTATTTCCTTCCAGCCTCGCCCCTTTTTTCGGGGGCTGATCCACACACAATGTAGGATCTTAGTTCCCAGACCAGGGGTCGAACCTGTACTCCTTACATTGGAAGCTTGGAGTCTTAACCACTGGACCACTAGCCAGGGAAGTCCTGCAGTCCTTTTTTTTTTAATTTACTTAAATATGCATCTCTCTCTCTCTCTCTCTCTCTCTCTCTCTCTCTCTCTCTCTCTTTTATATTTTAGAAAAATTGAATCTTCCTAGTTTCTATGTTGAAATCGGATTTTTGTCAATTGCTGAAGTGCCAAGGATAAGGCTTTCTTTTTAACCAGTAAAGATTCTGGGGACTTCCATGGTGATTCAATGGCTAAAGACCCCACACTCCCAATGCAGGATGACTTGGTTCCTTGGTCAGGAAACTGGATCTTTCATGCTGCAACAAAGATCAAAGATCCCTCCTGCTGCCACTGAAACCTCCTGGCACAGCCAAAATAAAGAAATCAATCAAAAATAAATTTTGAAAAGATTCTGTTACCCTCTTTTGTTGGCTGCATAGTCGGGGTCCCCAGGCAGCTCACCCCATCCTGGAACAAGTCAGAACTCCAGCTGCCAGTTCAAAATTTTCTCCTTCTGCACTTTCGGTTGTGGTCTGAGCCATAGATGTCTGCCCAAGGAGGTGCGTTTTTAGACTCTACTGAGAACAGTGTCACTGTAGGCCACTCACTTCTCTGCCTGTGGGGTCAGGAGTCTGCATGGGCTGCCAGCGTCCTCAGCTACAGGGTGGGTGTAGTGTGGGTCCCACAGTGGTCTGGTGCTCCGTCAGCCAATCAAGGGGGGCTGTGGCCCCTTTGCACACAGGCTCACCCTGATGGGGTCTTTGGCCCCCCAAGGCCTTTCCAGCTGCTCACGTGCTCTACCAGCCCACCTACTGAACAGGAGCTTCAGCTCTCCCTGAAGCTGCCAGGTGACATTGCAGGCCTCTGAAGAAACTGGTGGCCCATCAGGGTCCCCATTTGGTTTTGTCCAGGTGCTGGTTACTTGTTGCCTGGAACAGTGGCCCTCACCCAGGAGAAAATGACCCAGGGCCTTTGTGTGGGAACATTGCTTGTGTTAGGGAGGCTGGTTTCCAGGGACGGCCTGCTTTCATGAGTCTGTACAGTTTCCACCCCCTTTTCAAAGCCATTATTATCTGCTCAGAACCTTTGGAGGGGATAGGACCTGGAGATCCTTCTTCCCATTGCATGGATGAGGAATCTGAAATTCTGAGGAGAACAGTGGTGTGGGCAGGCTAGGGGCCAAGTGGGACAGGAGTCTGGGGCCATCTGATGGGCCCTCCTGTTGCTGCAGCTGAGGGTAAACTCACCAGGTGTGAGGCTCTTCTTGGCCCCCGGCAGCGGATGCTGTCAGCCTCCGCCACATCCTTCCTACTCACCAGTCCAGCCTCCTCCAGCTAGCTTGTACCTGCATCTCTCCCTGAGGCTTTGTGCAGGACCTGCAATGGGGTAATCATTGCCCCACACTTGTGAGGCAGCCCAGAAGTCAGGGCTCAAGAACAGCTTCCAAAGGGCCCTCCCAGAGTAAGTTGGTATCTGGTTCCCCTGTCCTCCTCACCTTGGTAAAGTGATTCTGAACAGTGGGTTTATGTAGACAGTGTTCAAAAGTTTCCAAATTGGGTGGAGTTTGGGTGGTCACCTTGGTAGCTTACTTGATTACCCAGCTTTCCTGCTGCTATCCCCTCCCTGATCCATTTCCCCATCCCTCCTAAGTGTCAGCTCCCAAATACACCACTTGTACCTGAGTCCTGGATCATCTGGGAGAACCCAGACTAAAATACCTGGCCTGTGGCATCTCAGGTGGGAACAACATCCTTTCCCCATTCTCTAGTGCTTTTGCCTATGCCAGTATGGTGTTATCCCTTGATCCGTTGACTCAGTTTCTTCCCACCCCTGGAGGAAGATGTTTTCACAGTGAAGGGGTGAGAGCTCAGGCTCAGAAAAGAGAAAGAGACGTGCCCAGACTGCCACACCTGGGGAGAAGCCAGAAAGTGCTGAAGCTCAAGTCCCTGAATTCAGTACCGCCCTATACATCCTCGCCCACCCTTGCTCCTGCCCAGCGCACTTTTTGAGGCCCCTGCTGTGCCCAGGGCCTGATTGCCTTATGGAAGGACCCGCCCAAGTCTGCCTCCCAGCAAAGAGCACATCATGAGCACAGGGTAACTCTGATTAAACAAGCCACTGACACCATTACAGACAGGTATGACATTGCAATGTTCTGTCCCTGGTAACTTTCTCGTACCTTAGGAGGGTGCCAAGCACATGTAAGAAAAAGTGCTTTGGGCTTCAAGGACAGCTGCTTAACTTAGAGGACTAAGTGAGAAAGAGTTAATTGAGGCTTGGTTGCTGAAGGATTTGAGAACATGGCATTGTTTTCAAAAGTGAATCACCGTTTATTGAGCACCCACTATTAAGCTGAATATAATTGGAAACTGGCAAATATGGTGGTGGTAATTCTGGCCGATGCTGCGTGTCCTCCATAAACAGGCAGTGACTGGGGGATGGGAGTGGGGGCCGCTGTTTAGTACTCACATCTTAGAGGCTCTGGAGCCTGGCCTGCCTTGCAGCTCCCAGGTTGGAAAAGTGCATGAATCATCCTTAGTTCAGTTCAGTTCAGTCGCTCAGTCGTGTCCAACTCTTTGCGATCCCATGAATCGCAGCACGCCAGGCCTCCCTGTCCATCACCATCTCCTGGAGTTCACTCAGACTCATGTCCATCGAGTCCGGGATGCCATCCAGCCATCTCATCCTCGGTCGTCCCCTTCTCCTCCTGCCCCCAACCCCTCCCAGCATCAGAGTCTTTTCCAGTGAGTCAACTCTTCGGATGAGGTGGCCAAAGTACTGGACTTTCAGCTTTAGCATCATTCCTTCCAAAGAAATCCCAGGGTTGATCTCCTTCAGAATGGACTGGTTGGATCTCCTTGCAGTCCAAGGGACTCTCAAGAGTCTTCTCCAACACCACAGTTCAAAAGCATCAGTTCTTCGGCGCTCAGACTTCTTCAGAGTCCAACTCTCACATCCATACATGACATGAGTGAACTCTGGGAGTTGGTGATGGACAGGGAGGCCTGGTGCGCTGCGATTCATGGGATCGCAAAGAGACACAACTGAGTGACTGAACTGAACTGAACTGGATCAAATGTCCAAAACAGTGAGAAGAGGCTAACTGAGTGGACCTGGCCTTCTCACATTCTGCTCGTTCTGGAATCTCTGAAACAAGCCCTTAATTCACTTCCTGGGAAATCACCTATGAACCCTTGGAGTATTCTGTCTGATAAGAGTGTGTGCGTATACCTGAGGATTGGACCAGACTGGATACTTTATGCCTACCATGTGACTTGTGGTGAACATCTGTTTTGTATGCTGGATGCTTTGAGTCACACTGTATCAGAGTGTCTTCTGGGAGGCTGGAGTCTGAGTAGCTGAGGTCAGTCCTGTGGGTGCTACATGCCCATGTGGTAGACCTCCTATAAAAATCCTGGACACTGAATTCAGATGGGCTTCCCTGGTTGGCCATATACATCATCACACATCGTTGTTGGAAAATTAAGTGTGGTCTGTATAAGTCCACTGGGATAGGACATCTGAAAGTTTGTGTGTGATTTCAACTTTTCCCTTTGCTGAGCCTAATTGGTATTCTCTTGCTGTAATAAGCCATAAGTGATCACCATAGATTTATTTCTGACTTCTCTGCATCATTTTCATTAGTTATCATTCCTGAAGTGGGCTTGTGAACTCCTGATACAAAGGTGGACTCAGAGCACCACTGACAGAGGGAAGAAGAAAGGTGGACATGGGGAAGTTTAGGAACTAGGCAGGTGGGAAAGCAAAAGCACTGTAGTCTAATGGCTTGTATTTATTACTTTGAAGTTACAGTGTTTTGATGAAATGTATTCAGTGGAGAGTATAGGGTTAGGGAAAGGGCTCAAAGATCTGAGCAGAGTTTTCAGAAATTAGGGCTTCCCAGGTGGTTTTGGTGGTAAAGAACCCATCTGCCAATGCAGGAGAGGAAGAGAATCGGGTTCTATTTCTGGGTTGGAAGGATTCCCTGGAGAGGGCATGGCAGCCAACTTCAGTATTCTTGCCTGGAGAATCCCATGGACAGAGAAGCCTGGTAAGCTATAGTCCATAAAGCTGCAAAGAGTCAGCTATGACTGAAGCAACTTAGCAAGCTTCTGATTTCAGGAACTAGTATAATGTTGAAAGTCAGAAAGCAACCTGGGGAAATTGTGCCACTTGGGGAATATTGAGAACTGATTCGAGGTTATAGATCCCAAATTTATAGTGACCTTGATCTACCAAGTTACAGACTTCTCTTCAGCTATGATCTATTATTCATTCAACATTTAACCTTCTATCAAGAACAGTGATGCTAGGTAGGATTAGGCTGATAATATGAAAACGGCTCATTTCTTCTAAGCTGAATAGGGAACATAAACGGAGGCTGAACACAGAGAGAAATCAAGGAGTCAGTGGACCGTGGATCTCAGTGAGATAAAAAGCAAATAAACAAACAAAAAAATAAGCTAAGGTACTGGATATACTTGAGACAGTGAGTGGATCAAAGAAAGTTACTAGATGAGATGAGATAATAATCAAATAGAACAGTGATGCTAGGTAGGATTAGGCTGATAATATGAAAACGGCTCATTTCTTCTAAGCTGAATAGGGAACATAAACGGAGGCTGAACACAGAGAGAAATCAAGGAGTCAGTGGACCGTGGATCTCAGTGAGATAAAAAGCAAATAAACAAACAAAAAAATAAGCTAAGGTACTGGATATACTTGAGACAGTGAGTGGATCAAAGAAAGTTACTAGATGAGATGAGATAATAATCAAATAACTGATTTCAATATTTCACCTAAACATATTGTCTTTAGCAGTGGTAACAACAAATGTTTCAAGGAAGAAAATGATGCCTAATGTTGACCAGTAATGGAAAGTAAGGCAAATGTTTATAATGATTAAGTGAATATTAATAAGCATTCAGACTTCATTAACATGCTCAGGAAGCTGTATGGAAGACAAAGAAAAACTGAAAATACCTAAGACATGTTCAAATTTTAATCTCTCCTTAAAGCAATGCATGAGAATCCTCTTTTCCCTACACCAACACTCAAACTTATAAAGTCGAACTTATTTTTTTAAAGAAACATGAGTAAGAATTGGTACTTAAAAAAAATTATATTATCCAGGATTTTAGTGAGTTAAAATGTGTGTAGCTTTTTTCTTGCTTTCTTTTTATTTTCTTATATTTGTCTTATTTATTTGGCTTTATTTATCATGCACTTTTGTCAAAAAGTTGTTTCATTATGACATGAATTTATTCAAGTTTTTATTTTTAAAAATAGCTTGTTTCTGTGTCTTACTCATAAGATTTTCCCATCCCAAGTTTCCTAAAAGCTTATTCAATATCTATTGTAAAATTTTTATTCTCTGGCTTAGTTCAGTTCAGTTAAGTCACTCAGTTGTGTCTGACTCTTTGCATCCCAATGGACTACAGCATTCCAGGCCTCTCTGTCCATCACCAACTCACACTCATATGCATTGAATCAGTGATGCCATCCAGCCGTCTCATCCTCAGTCATCCCCTTACTACTCCTGCCCTCAGTCTTTCCCAGCATCAGGGTCTTTACAAATGAGTCAGTTCTTCACATCAGGTGGCCAAAGTATTGGAGTTTCAGCTTTAGCATCAGTCCTTCCAATGAATATTCAAGACTGATTTCCTTCAGGATAGACTGGTTGCAGTCCAAGGGACTCTCAAGAGTCTTCTCCAATACCACAGTTCAAAAGCATCAATTCTTCAGTGCTCAGCTTTCTTTATAGTCCAACTCTCACATTCATACATGACTACTGGAAAAACCATAGCCTTGACTAGTCAGATCTATGTTAGCAAAGTAATGTCCCTGCTTTTGAATATGCTGTCTAGGTTGGTCATAACTTTTCCTCCAAGGAGTAAGCATCTTTTGATTTCATGGCTGCAGTCGGGGCAGTGATTTTGGAGCCCCCCAAAATAAAGTCTGACACTGTTTCCACTGCTTCCCCATCTATTGCCCTTTAAGTAATGGGACCGGATCCATAATCTTAGTTTTCTGAATGTTGAGCTTTAAGCCAGCTTTTTCACTAGCCTCTTTCACTTTCGATCCCTGGGTTGGGAAGATCCCCTGGAAAAGGAAATGGGAACTCACCCCACTACTCTTTCCTGGAAAATTCCATGGATGGAGGAGCCTGGTAGGTTTCAGTCCATGGGGTTGCAAAGAGTTGGACACAACTGAGTGACTTTCTTTCACTTTCATCTTTAGTTCTTCTTCAACCAGGGAAGCCCAAGAATACTGGAGTGGGTAACCTATCCTTTCTCCAGGGGATCCTCCCAACCCAGGAATCAAACTGGGATCTCCTGCATTGCGGGCAGATTCTTTACCAGCTGAACTACCAGGGAAACCCCAAAAGCAAGGGTAGGTCACAGAAAACTACAAAACGTTGCTGAAAGAAGTCAGAGAAGATGAATAAATGGAGAGACATCCCATGTACACTAATTGGTAGACTTAATATTGTTAAGATGTCAGTATTACCCAAAGTCATCTACACGTTCAATGTCATCCCTATCAGAATCCCTATTTCAGATATAGAAAAGCCATCCTTAAATTTATATGAACTCTCAAGAGACCCCAAGAAGCCAAACTATCTTGAGAAAAAGAAAGGAGCAAAATTAGAGGTCTCACATTTCCTGATCTCAGAACTTGTTACGAAGCTACAATCATCAGAACAGTGTGGTACTGGCATAAAGACAGACTGATGGAATAGAATAGAGTCCAGAAAGAAACCTCCCCGTATGTATATAGCCAAAGGATTTTCAACAAGAGTGCCAAGGCCATTGGCTTCCCGGGTGACACAGTGGTCAAGAATCTCCCTGCCAGTGCAGGGGACACGAGAGATTTGCAGGTTAGATTCCTGGGTCAGGAAGATCCCCTGGAGGAGGAAGTGGCAGCCCACTCCAGTATCCTTTGCCTGGAAAATTCCATGGACAGAGGAGCCTGGACGGCTACAGTCCATGGGGTCAAAAAGAGTCAGACACAACTGGGTACACACATGACCACATGCACACTAAGACTGTTCACTGGAGAAAAAATAATCTTTTCAATGCATGGTGCTGGGAAAATTAGATATCGACATGTGAGATAAAGTTGGGCTCTCACCTTACACCATACACAAAAATTATGGTAGTTTCCCCTTATCCACAGGGGCTATGTTCCAAGCCTGGCAGTGGCTGAGGCAGTGCTGAGCCCTGTGTGTACTCTGCTCTTCCGGCACACACATAGCTATGACAAAATTTAATATGTAAAGTAGGCACAGTAAGAGAATACCCAGACTGCCAGCACCCCCTTTAGCACCTCAGGACCACTATTAAGTAAAAGAAGAGTCACTTGAGCACAGGCACCGACACCAGCAGTTGAACGGATAACCAAGACGGCTGCTGAGTGCTGGTGGGCGAGTCGCCCGTGTGCAGTGAGGGTATACAGCAGACAAAGGGGAGAGTCACGTCCCGGTCGGGACGGAGCAGGATGGTGCAAGGTTTCATCAGCTTACTCAGAGTGGCATGAGATTCAACATATGGGAATTGCTTGTTTCTGGAATTTTCCATTAAATGTTTCTAGACCCCTGCTGCTGCTGCTACTTCAATTCAGTCGTGTCCGACTCTGTGTGACCCCATGGACTGCAGCCCACCAGGCTCCCCCGTCCCTGGGACTCTCTAGGCAAGAACACTGGAGTGGGTTGCCATTTCCTTCTCCAGTGCATGAAAGTGAAAAGTCAAAGTGAAGTCGCTCAGTCGTGTCTGACTCTTCGCAACCCCGTGGACTGCAGCCCCCCAGGCTCCTCCATCCATGGGATTTTCCAGGCAAGAGTACTAGAGTGGGGTGCCGTTGCCTTCTCCTTCTAGACCCCAGTTGACCTCAGCTAACTGAAACCTTGGAAGGTGAAACTGCTGATATGGGGGAGGAGCTTATGTAACTCAGAGTGGATCAATGACTTAAATATAGGAGCTAAAGCTATAAAACTCTTAAGAAACGCGGAGAGAAATGGAAAACCACTCCAGGATTCTTGCTGGGAAATACCATGGACAGAGGTGCCTGGCAGGCTACAGTCCATGGGGTCGCAAAGAGTTGGACATGACTTAAGAGTTGGACATGACTTAGCAACTAAATAAGACCATGCTAAAAATATTTTCAGGAGCAAAGGATATTTTCTTACCTCCATTGTTCCTTTAAAAGTAGCATTTTAAAAAGATGAAACTAGTATGCCCAAACATTGTAAATAAAAGACAAACTGAAAGTTATTATACACCTAGGGCTTCTCTGGGAAACAAACATTATATCTTGGCTTCTAATTTAAAATTGTTCATTTTATCAGATATGATTTGACTTTGGTTGGCCTTTTATAGTTTACATAAAACAAAGTTGATTTTCCTCAGTTCTTTGATTTTGATATTTCCCACACTGAGCAAATTAAAAAGTTTGAATTTATTAAACAAAAAAAAAAACCTCTTAGGAAAGAACATAGAGGAAAGGCTTCCTCTATGACGTTGGATTTGGTGATTTCAGGACATGACCCCAAAGTGAAAGTGTTCGTTGCTCAGCCGTAGCTAGCTCTTTGTGACCCCTGGACTGTCGTCCACCAGGCTCCTCTGGCCATGGAATTCTCCGGACAAGGATACTGGAGTGGATTGCCATTTCCTCCTCCAGAGGATCTTCCTGACCCAGGGATCAAACCCAGGTTATGACGCCCAAAGCGGAGGCGGCTTAGAGAAATTGTGCTACATCAGAATTAGAAACTTCTGTGCAACAAAGAGCACAATCATCAGAGTGAAAAGGCACCAACCCAAGGAGAACAATGCTCACAAATCATATATCTGGTAAAAAATTCATATCTGGATGATGGAAAAAACTCCTATCAACCTGACCAGCCAAAAATCGTCAGAGGACTTCTTGAGTAGACATTTTTCCAGAGGAAATGCACAGATGGCCAAGTATGTGAAAAGATGCTCAACACCAGTAATCATCAGGGAAATGCAAATCAAATCCTCATTGAGATACCATCTCACACCGACTAGAATGGCTGAAACAGCAACAACTGAAACAAAGCAGAAAAGAGCAAGTGTCCAGGAGGATGTGGAGAAACTGGCACCCTCGTGCACTCTTGGTGGGGGTATAAAAGGGTGCGGCTGCTATGGAAGAAGTGCGGGGGTTCCTCAGGAGTATTAAAAATAGAATTACTGTATAGCCCAGCAATCCCACATCTGAGTCTATACCCAGAAGAACTGAAAGCAGGGTTGCAGAGGTATTTGTACACCTGTTGTATTGGTTTGCTAGGGCTGCCGCAACAAAGCGTCACAGGCTGGGTGGCTTAAATAGCAGAAACTTATTCTCATAGTTCTCGAGGCTTAGCAGTCCAAGGTTAAGGTTTCAGCAGGGTGAGTGGCTTCTGAGACCTCTCTCACCGGGGCTCATAGATGGCCATTTTCTCCGTGTGCTCATACGGTCTTCCTTCTGGGTCTCTCCTAATGCTCTCTTCTTCTATGGACACAATCCTATTGGACTGAGGTCTTGTGGAGGGCCCACCCATGTAGCTTCATATTATCATAACTCAAAGACTGTACAAGTACAGCATGCTGGGGTATTGGGATAGTGTGACTTCAAACCTGCTCATTTTGAGGGGCGCATAGTTCTATCCACAGTACCTGTGTTCCTAGCAGCGTTAGTCACGGTAGCAAAAGGCGGAACCAACCCACTTCAGTCGCTCAGTCGTGTCTGACTCTTTGTGACCCCACAGACTACAGCACGCCAGGCTTCCCTGTCCATCGCCAACTCCTGGAGCTTACTCAAACCCATGTCCGCTGAGTCAGTGATGCCATCCAACCGTCTCATCCTCTGTGGTCCCCTTCTCCTGCCTTCAATCTTTCCTAGCATCAGGGTCTTTTCCAATTCCTTAATAAATAACTAGATAACCAGAATGTGGTCTGTCCTTACAGTGGAACATTCAGTTCAGTTCAGTCACTCAGTCGTGTCCAACCATTTGGGACCCCATGGACTGCAGCACACCAGGCCTCCCTGTCCATTGCCAATTCCTGGAGTCTAACCAAACTCATGTCCACTGAGTCACTGATGCCATCCAGCCATCTCATCCTCTGTCTTCACCTTCTCCTCCTGCCCTCAATCTTTCCCAGCATCAGGGTCTTTTCCAGTGAGTTGGCTTTTTGCATCAGGTGGCCAAAGTATTGGAGCTTCAGCATCAGTCCTTCCAATGAATATTCAGGGTTGATGTCCTTTCTGATGGACTGATTGGATCTCCTTGCAGTCCAAGGGACTCTCAAGAGTCTTCTCCAACACCACAGTTCAAAAGCATCAATTCTTCAGCGCTCAGCTTTCTTCACAGTCCAATTCTCACATCCATACGTGACCACTGGAAAAGCCATAGCCTTGACTAGATGGACCTTTGTTGGCAAAGTAATGTCTCTGCTTTTCAATATGCTGTCTAGGTTGGTCATAACTTTCTTTCCAAGGAGCAAGTGTCTGTTAATTTCATGGCTGCCGTCACAATGGAGCATTACTCAGCCTTTAAAAGGAAGGGAATTTTGTCACATGCTACAACATTAATGAAACTGAGGACATGATGTGAAAGGAAATAAGCCAGTAACAAGAAAGACAAATACTGCACGATTCCACTTCTAGGAGGTGCCTAGAGCGTCACATTTATAGAGACAGAAAGTAGGATGTGGGGGGAGGGTTGGGGGAGAGGCGCAGCTGCCGAGTGCCTGTGGAGCTTCGCTTTGCAGAAAGCAAAGGGCCTTGAGGCTGTTTGCACAGCGATGTGAATGTGCTCAAGTCCACCGAGTCGAAATGACCAAGATGGTAAATCTTGTGCTTGTTGTTGTGTAGTTGCTAAGTCGTGTCCAGCTCTTTCCGACTCTGTGGACTGTAGCCCGCCAGGCTCCTCCATCCATGGCATTTTCCAGGCAAGAATACTGGAGTGATTTGCCATTTCCTTCTCCAGGGGATCTTCCCAGCCCAGCGATCCAACCCACATCTCCTGCATTGGCAGGTGGATTCTTTACTACTGAGCCAGGAGGGAAGCCCACATCTATGTTACACATATTTTACCGCAGTTAACAAGGGTGAAAAAAAAAAGAAGGTTTGGGATGCAGGCAGTTTCTCCTGGTGAAGGCTGCCCAGGTGGGGTTTCTGCCTTGAGTGGAGGTGTCCACCGGGCAGGAGACAGGAGGAGGAGATGGTGAGGGTCTCATCATTTCAGACACGATGAGTCTGTGCAGTCTACAACCCCCCCACCCCACCCCACCCTGCCCTGCCTCAAGGCCATCTCTCGGGGCCGTGATGTCATCAGGTTTTTCTGAGTGCTTTGTCCTAGTGGCCAGCCCCCAACACACAGCCCGGTCCCAGGAGGACGCACATCCTCAGGCCGTGTTCGCGCCAGGAGATGGCATCCGGCCCGTCGGCCAAAGCGCCCAGTGGGCCCTCCCTTCCCTCCCCGGCCTTCCTCCTTCACTCTCTCCCTCCTGCCCTGCAGTCCAGGTGCCTTCTTCCTGCTCCTTCCCTCGGGGTCACGAGGAAAGGTGGAGCGCAAGCGGGATCCCTGAGAGGGGCCCAAGGCAGGTGTCTCCACT
>SJYC01019827.1:0-18538 GCA_006408675.1 Madoqua kirkii
TCCCTCCCCCGCCCCAGCCCCTGCCCTCAAGTCCTTCTCTCCCTTCCATCCTCTTTCCGTCTTTTCCTTTCCTCTCGTTCACCCACCTTCTCCCCTCTCCACGGGTCCGTTTTTCCTGCTCAGGTTTGGTGGAGGGCCGGCAGCCCGAGGCGTGCATGTCCTGGGATGGGTGGAGTGGCCGTGGCAGGAACGGGGGTCGAGGCAGCCTGCGGGGGGGTGAGTGCAGGGCGGAGGGCTGGCAGAGGCCTAGCTGTCGTGCCTTTTCGGGGAGCTCTGCAGGCGGTGTCTTGAGAGCAGAGAATGGTAAACAGACTTTCCCCCAGTCCCCGGGCTGCCTCACAGCTGGGCTGGGTCCAGTCGGGGTTGCCTGGTGCTCCGCCCAGTGTGTGCGATGCTGCATCCGGACCCCCTGCTCTGGGACTGGGGGGGCAGGCCTTGCAGGGGAGCGTCCCAGCGGGACAGGCCCTGCACCTCCCAGCTCATCTCTGCATCGTTGTGCCCTGTGACTGAGATCCCCGTCTCCTCGGGGAATTGGCTGCCAAGTTGAACGTGGATGGGACCCTGAGTGGCCTCCTCCTCCACGATCTAGGGGCCGCGGCTGAGCTCCCCTTTCTGGGAGCTCTGGGCTCAAGAGCCAAGCGCCCAGACTCCCAAGCATCAGTTGAGACGGGAGTCTGTCTGCTCTCCCAACCTGTCCCCAGTCCTGTTTCCCCTGCTCCCAGAGAGGGCAGTCCTTTGTCACAAAAGACATCTCAGGATACAAGGGCTTCTGGTAACCTCACCTACACACAGCTTCCGAGCCTGCATCGAGAGAAAGGTCAGGGCCTTTGACGTCCCCAGATCATTCGAGAGCACTGCGGTCACTCCGGATCAGCCAGGGTGGCCGGGGCCTAGGGAGTCTGTGGAATGCCCGGCGATCCGCCACCCCTACCCCCACAACGCGTGACCACAGGCTTCTCCTGTCTGTGCCCCTCGATCCTGGGACAGGGAGCCTGGCCCCCCTGTTCGTCTTTCCTGGCAGCTCCTGAGGTATGACCTGGGTCAAGACCTTCTCTGTGAACCTGTCTCCCTGTCGGCAAACCCGGGCTCGTGACAGCGTCACCTCCCTTGTGGGGATGAAATGAGCTCGTCCGTAGAGCAGACACAGATGGGTGCCCGGCCCAGGGCAGGTGCTCAAGGGCGGTCTGGGAGCGCAGCTGTGCCTCAGGACATCCCCCGTCTGGAGCGCTGTGGAGGTGTCCACCCACGTCCTGTTTATCTGAGCCTTGGAGAGTGCTGCACTCAGCAACCCTAGATTCCACTCGGGTACTCCTATCCATCACTGGGCACGCCTACCACCTCTCTGGCTCCTCTGCTGAGAACACCCACCCCCTTTCTGTCTGGAGTACACGGGGGTTCCGGCTGGGACACCCCACCATCAGCTCGCTGGACGCAGCCCTTGCCTGCCAGGCCTGACCTCCCCACCTCCCTGGCCTGAGTTGGACTCCAGGGGAGGGTGTTCTTGGCCTACAGATCCTCCCTTCGAGGTTTTGTTTCACTCAGCCCCCCTTTTTCTGGCGCCCCTTGCCTGACCTCCTTTATCCTCGCCTGTTTCCCACAAGCTCCCAAGAAGCCCCCACCAGTCAGCTGTCAGTCACCGCCAGGCCAGCCCCGCCCACCCTTCACCTTCACCCCTGCACCTCTCTTCTCCCCTCCCCTTCGTCCTGGGGATGCAGCTGAGACCTGAGAGTCGGGGGGCTGGGCCCTGCCCCGTGGCGCCCGCTGCAGCTGTGGACAGAGGAGGGCCTGGCAGCCTTACCCGCTGTGCCCTGAGTTCCCATCTGTAGCTCTGAGGAGCCAGCAGGCATTGGGGTGGCTCTGGGCCCTTTGTTCATCCAAACCCAGGGAAATGTGCCATTGCGTATTGGCTGCGTCCTGCTTGAAGGCACAGGCCCTGTCCCTGGGGCTCCTACCCCTACCCACCCTGCAGGAAGCAGACCAGAGGCCAGCTCTGTGCCCACCTTCTCGCAGTCATGGCTGAGGCCAGTCCTTACACTCCCCGTGGCAGGGCTGAGCTGGGGCCACCATTTTTGGCCGTGTTTGGGGTACAGTCTGCTCTTTGGGGCCCCCTCCTCAAGCTGACATCTGAGGCCTGGTTCCGTCAGCCTGGAATTCTGAGCATAGGATGGAATCCCAGTCTGGAGAATCCTGGGGCTCCGTTTGCCCTTCAGATAAGGTTCAAGCCGACACCCCGGGCCCTGTGAGACTGACCATCCAGCGGCAGTTGGCTCAGCTTTCCCCCGTGAGCTGTCCGTGGTGGCCCAAGTGCGTGGCTGTTTGTCCTCCCAGCTCCACCTCCTCTCTCCCTGGCCCTGGGACGTCTCCGCCCCTCGGCCTGTCCATAGCCCGTCAGCTCTCAGCGCCTTCTCTGGTTTGGGGCCCCGTGACCCACAGTGTCCCTTTTTGCAGACTCTTCCCCCTCCGGCTCACTCTCAGGCCAGCCTCATCTTCCCTGCCATTCTCCATGGCCTCACGGGGACCTCAGCCTCCCCGCGTCTTGTTCTCTGCGTGGAAAGAATGTCAGCCTTGGGCAGCTGTTCCTCCTCCCCAGGCCGAGCTCACCGCGCAGCGTGGAGGGGACATCCGCGGGGTTAACGTGGCTCCCTGCCTCTGTCCTCACACTTGACCTTGACTCCTCTTCTGTTTCGTGTTGCCAGGCTGCTCCCAGGAGGTATGTGGTGCGAGGGTCAAGGCCGTGGGCCTGATGTCCCGCCCACGACTGACCAGCTTTGTGGCCTTCACTGTGCCCCGTTGGTGCCTTCTCAGAGCTCTGGGGTCAGGGGTACCCGGGGAGTGCTGGTGACTGGCCACCAGCATGTCGGCCTTAAGTGACTGTGCCTGCCCGTGCTGCAGAGCCTCCGTGGTGTCCCCTCTAAGGAGGCTTAGGTGCTCACACCCCACGTGGAGTGACTGAGTGGAAGTCACTCAGTCGTGTCCGACTCTTTGCACCCCCATGGACTGTACAGTCCATGGAATTCTCCAGGCCAGAATCCTGGAGTGGGTAGCCATTCCCTTCTCCAGGGGATCTTCCCATCCCAGGAATCAAACCCAGGTCCTCTGCACTGCAGGCGGATTCTTTACCAGCTGGGCTATCAGGGAAGCCACATCCCCCACACGGAGCCTCTCCCTGAGCCAGCCCTGCCTCCCTGACTCTCCACACCTAACCGAGGATCTACTGGGGCCAAATTCATCACAGTGAGACCTGAGTGAAGAGGCCGAGGCGTGTACGTGGGTCGAGACCCGAGACGGGAGCTTGCTGTGCCGGCTGCCCGGTCGTCCCCTGGCCCTGCAGGCCGGCCTGCTGCCCCCGGTGGACACGCGAGGACGCTGACACTAGGTGGCTGGTCACTGCTGGAAACCGAGCCGGCGTTCAGCTCCTGTGTCTGTGTCCAGAATCCTTGCTCATACCGTCCTGCTGTGGGGTCACCCTCCATCCCTGGGCCTGCGGTTGTGACTGCCCCCAGCCCGTGTCCATAGACACATGCCGCCCACCGCTTGGAAAGCTGCTCTATGTGAATTTTCCGTGGGATTCAGAAGAGCTTCGGAATGCCTGAGCCCGTAGGTCAGTGGGTAGTGGCCAGACCCAACACTTTAGAGACATTTGTGCTTCCTGTATCACATGGTTGGAAAAAGAAACCCTTGAACTCAAGCAGAGCTAGAGTTCCATGGTTCTGGTGAAGCTCAGCCTCTGCCTCCGAAGCCCACTGGGCATAAGATTCTGCACTGCCCCCCATGGCCACACTGGTCCTTTATTGCAGGGAAGAGGGTCTCAGGAAGAAGGGGGTGTGTGGTTGAGAGTCCTCACAAGGGCATCCCTTCCTTTAAGGGACCATAAGCCCAGCTGAAGCTGCAGTGCTCTGGCCACCTGATGGGAAGAGCTAACTCTTTGGAAAAGACCCTGATACTGGGAAAGATTGAGAACAGGGAGAGAATGGGGACAACAGAGGATGAGACGGTTGGATGGCATCACCAACGTGATGGACATCAGTTTGAGCAGCTCCGGGAGATGGTGAAGGGAAGGCTGGCATGCTGCAGTTCATGGGGTTGCGGAGAAGCAGACACAGCTTAGCGACTGAACATCAAGCGCAGACAGCATATTAAAAAGCAGAGCCATTACTTTGCCAGTACAGGTCTGTCTAGTCAAGACTATGGTTTTTCCAGCGGTCATGTGTGGATGTGAGAGTTGAACCATAAAAAAAGCTGAGTGCTGAAGAATTGATGCTTTTGAACTGTGGTGTTGGAGAAGACTCTTGAGAGTCCCTTGGACTGCAAGGAGATCCAACCAGTCCATCCTGAAGGAGATCAGCCCTGAATATTCATTGGAAGGACTGATGCTGAAGCTGAAAGTCCAATACTTTGGCCACCTGATGCAAAGAACTGAGTCATTGGAAAGTACCCTGATGCTGGGAAAGATTGAAGGCAGAAGAAGGGGATGACAGAGGATGAGATGGCTGGATGGTGTCACCGACTCAATGGGCATGAGTTTGAGTAAGCTCCAGGAGTTTGTGATGGACAGGGAGGCCTGGTGTGCTGCAGTCCATAGTCCCATAGGGTTGCAGAGGTGACTTGACTGAGCAACTGAACGTCAAGCCCAGCTCAGGGCGCCCTCTAGTGGTGGAAGTGCTCACAGGGTCCCCGGCCCAGACAGGCACCCCAGGTGGACAGTGACACAGAGGCCTCTCTCTTACCTCCCTTCTCAGCGCACCTGGGGTCACCAGCCTTGCAGAGCCCGGGGTCTCAGCCTGCTGGCCGACTCCCGCCAGGCTTCATCCTTGCCCCAGCATCCAGTGGACAAGTGGTTTTCCTTTCCTGCTGCAGAGCGGGGTGGCCCGAGGCCCTCTGGCTCCTGTGTTGCAGGCTTCCCCAGGGGATGGCAGCCAGTCATGTGCAAAGGTGATTCCTGTGGGTCGGGTCTGGCCGATGCCCCTTCAGACAGCCCTGAGGGGTGAGGCGGGCCCCTCATTCCACCCAGGAGGAGACCCAGGCTTAGGGAGTCTCAGTAACGCCCCCGGTGGTCCAGCAAGGGGTGAGCAGGTCAGGCCCAGGTGCTCAGATGCGAATGAAGTGAAGTGAAGTCACTCGGTTGTGTCTGATTCTTTACAACCCCATGGACCATACAGTCCATGGCATTCTCCAGGCCAGAATCCTGGAGTGGGTAGCCTTTCCCTTCTCCAGGGGATCTTCCCAACCCAGGGACCGAATCCAGGTCTCCCACTTTGCAGGCGGATTCTTTACCGGCTGAGCCACTAGGGAAGACCAAGAATACTGGAGTGGTAGCCTATCCCTGCTCCAGGGAATCTTCCTGACCCAGGAATCAAACTGGGGTCTCCCGCATCGCAGGTGGATTCTTTACCAACTGAGCCGTGAGGGAAGCCAGTGAGATGCGAATATGGGTTCCTAAACCCATCAGCAGGGCACGTTAGAAATCCCTCCAGTCTATGAGCTGCATGCATTGGCTTGAAGACAGAGTGAAGCACTTTTTCAAACCATAACTGGTGGCGATTTCAAGTCATGACCCAAGTGAGCCTCAGAGGTTTTCAGCCTCATTAACTTTTTTCCCTAACCCTTGCGGTCACGCCAATGTGGACGCTGCTTGGAGATGTAACCTTTGTCCCTTCCCACACCAGGACCTCAGGATGGAGCCCCGGGCCCCCAGACTCTCAGGTCCTGGGGATCTGTGCTCCCTCCTTTGAGGAAGGGCAACATTATTGCAGGGTAGTCAGACCTCAAGGACAGATGCACATTCTCGAGAAGTGAAGGCCAGGAGATGGGGCTGCAGACAGGCCAGAGGGGAAGAGGCCGTGTTTTGAGGCTCTGCGGTTGCCTTGGCTGTCCTCCCCACCTCCCGGAAGCTCCCTTGCAGAGAGCTGGATGGAGGCCGGGGTAGGGAGTGGACAGGGTGGTGCAGCCCACCTGTGGACGGGTCGTCCTTGCTCCCGTCCTGCACACCCGCCCCAGGCTGCCCCTTGTCTGTGCGAGAGCCTGGTGGGGCTGTTTCTCAGTCTGGGTGCCAGGGACCCCCTAGCTGGGTGGCAGGGGACAGCGGAGGGAGGCAGGTCCACACAGGCCGCCATCTGGGCTCCGAAGGACCTCACCTGTCTGTCTTTCTGTCTGCAGGTGGACAGCCCCTTCGGCTCGGGCAGCCCCTCCAAAGGCTTCTTCACCAGAGGCCCCCAGCCCCGGCCCTCCAGCCCCGTGTCTGCTCCTGTGCGCCCCAAGACCAGCCCCGGCTCCCCCAAAACCGTGTTCCCGTTCTCCTACCAGGAGTCCCCGCCGCGCTCCCCACGCCGCATGAGCTTCAGTGGGATCTTCCGCTCCTCGTCCAAAGACTCCTCCCCCAGCTCCAACCCGTCCACCTCCCCGGGGGGCATCCGCTTCTTCTCTCGCCCCAGAAAAAGTAAGGCACTGATGCTTTTGTTCCAGGTGGGTGCAGGGCTGCGGGGGAGCCACTCTCGGCCTCGGGGGATGCTGCCGCTGGCCGGTGGCTGTAGCAATGGTTCTGAGTGCGCGCATCTGTGTCTGTCCCCCAAGAACAAATTGAGCTCCCGAAAAACGGGTTTCCACCGGGGTCCCTTTCTTCCTGTGCTAACCCGTTGGGCGTGGTTTGCAGGGGTTAATGCAAACATCGCCATCCGATAGGGCTGTAAGGACAGCCACGTGGAATGCTGGAAGTCAGGAGTGGTGAGCTAAGATTGGGCCCATACCCTGCTGTGGTCTGCCCCAGGGTGGACCACAAGCCAGAGGGATTTGAGTCTTTGGGACTCCAATTTGGGACCACATTTGACGGATTTGAGGCTTACTTGTTTCTGGCGCATCCTGACTTTGTTCTGGGTCCTGGGTGGCTGGGGTTCATCTGTTAAGAGAAACAGGGGCAGGAAACGTGTGTTTAAGAGAGAGTTCTTTAGGCTCATGAGATTTTGTGATCTAAGGGTAACTATTCTCCACTGAGCACCGTTGATTGTATCTGGAAATGTTACGGCAAACCATAAAGTTGTTGTTCTTGTTTAGTTGCCAAGTCGCATCAGACTCCTTGTGATCCCCATGGACTGTAGCCCGCCAGGCTCCTCTGTCCCTGGGATTCTCCAGGCAAGCACACTGGAGTGGGTTGCCATGCCCTCCTCCAGGGGATCATCCTGACCCAGAGGCTGAACCCGTGGCTCCTGCATCAGCAGGCGGGTTGCTTAGCACGGAGCCGCCAGGGACGCCCCAGACCGTAAAGCGGACGGTTTCTTTTCGCCTCTCCGGTTTCTCAGTGCGTCTCCCTACTCATTACGCCTCTCTCTGGTGACAGGAAGTTCCTGTTCAGGAAAACGGTGCTTTGGGAAACATGCTTGCCCCGGGCGTCGGTCTGGAGTGCTCCTCCTTTGTCTCCGGTTGCATTTGCTAGAGGACCTGTGGGTTGGAGCTGTACCCCTTCCCCAAGGCCAGCACCAATGCAGCGTTCAGCCTCTGTGACTTACGAGGGAGGGTGGGGGACTCTTCTCTTGGTGGTTCGGGGTGTTGCTCCTAGCACCCCTCAAGACCTCCCCGTGATGACTGAACTCACGTGTAAGGGTACAGATGTCCTGTGACGAGGTGGTCCTCATGCAGACGACGCGGGCCACGTGCGGTTGGGAACGTACATGAGAAGCCAGAGGGGCAGGTGTGTCCCAGCCCTGATGTCCCAGCGCCCCAGAGAACATCCCCCGTTTCCTCGACAGGGATCCTGAAACCCTCAACCACTCCATCACGCACCAGCTGTCAGAGGAGGGCGGTCAGACCAGGCCTTCACCAGACGTCTGTTCTCGCATCGGGCCTGGGTTGGTTATAGAACGAAGTGAAGTGAAGTCGCTCAGTCGTGTCCGACTCTTCATGACCCCATGGACGGTAGCCTACCAGGCTCCTCCCTCCATGGGACTCTCCAGGCAAGAGTACTGGAGTGGGTAGCCATTTCCTTCTCCAGGGGATCTTCCCAACCCAGGGATTGAACCTGGGTCTCCCGCATTCCAGGGGGATGCTTTAACCTCTAAGCCACCAGGGAAGCCCACAACAGAACGAGGTTGTGTTAAATTTGTGGGGGCAGCCATGACAAAGTGGCCCAAACCGGGTGGCTTAAACACCAGGAATTTATTCTCTCCCGGCTCCAGAGGCCAGACGCCAGAACCAAGCTCTCAGCAGGGCTGTGTTCCCGCTGAAGGGGCTGGGGAGGAGTCTGGCCTTTCTCTCAGCTCCTGGTGTTGCCGGCAGCCCTTGGTGTTCCCTGGCCCGTGGAGGCAACGCTTGGCCTCTGCCTCCATCGCTGTGGGCATGTGGCCCCCTCCCGCCAGGTGTCTGTCCGTGTCCATGGGCCGTTTCTTTCTTCTGAGGACCACAGTTGCTTTGCGTGAAGGGCCATCCGACCCCAGGACGACCTCCTCCGAATCCCTTACATCTGCTGTGACCTTGTTTCCACTTAAGTTCCCTTTCTGAGTTTCCTGGAAAAGACATGAATTTGGCGGGGATAGGAGGTGGGGATACCTGGGGGCTCAGACAGTAAAGCATCTGCCTGCAGTGCAGGAGACGTGGGGTCAGTCCCTGGGTTGGGAAGATCTCCTGGAGGAGGAAATGGCAAGCCACTCCAGTACTCTTGCCTGGAGAATCCCATGGACAGAGGAGCCTGGCGGGCTACAGTCCATGGGGTCACAGAGAGTCGGACACAACTGAGTGACTAACACACACAACCATCCCACCCGGTACACCGGTGACATCAGAAAAGCCAAGGCCTGCAGTTCACGTCCCTGGTGGGGAGTGGGGGACTGACCTGTGGGCCTGGGATGGGCATCCTGCTAAGACCAGGGTCGCTTCTGAAGGCAGAAGGCAGCAGCCAAGGTGCAGAGTCTGGGAGGCCTGGGGGCCTGCAGGTGGCACGAGTCCTGGAGGCACGCCTGCCTTCAGCTCCTGGTGCCAGGAGTCCATGCTGCCCATTCTGGTCGGTGACTTTAAAGGCCATTCAGTGTGCTTGGCTAGAAAACGTGCGTGCCTGCGTGCTAAGCTGTTCCACTCGTGTCCAATTCTTTGCAACCCCATAGACTATCACCTGCCAGGCTCCTCCATCCATGGGATTCTCCAGGCAAGAATACTGGAGTGGGTTGCCATTTCCTTCTCCAGGGGATCTTCCCAGCCCAGGGATTGAACCCAGGAGGGGCTCAGGCCGCTGGTAAAAAGACACTCATTGATTAGGTCGGATCCTTAGAGAAGCTCTCTGGGCAGGGGGGTGTTCAGACCAGGGACGGTAGCCCGTGCTGTTGCCCTTGAAGCATGGAGCCCACATCCTTGACCTTCCCCAGCTGGAAACCAGCCCTGCCCAGCCTGCTGATGAAGCGTGAAGGCCCTGGTCTGTATACAGGCAGTGCGTGCCCTGCTTCATAGGGTCCTCCCCTCAGACCCTGGTCCCCCTGTTTTCCCATTGCGTGTGGTGTGGGGCTTGTGTGGAGGGCATACAATCTGTCTACTCTTCCTCCTGCTTGAATCTATACCCACGTCAAGGTGCCTGGACTATACATCCTCCCACTGCCCCAGAACTGATTTCGTAACCCTGAACTTGAGAGTAACGCCCTCGGCCTGTGTGAAGGGTCTTATAAGTGGCAGCCCATGGAACACACTGTGAAAAGATGTCACGGGGACGCTTTGTCACACAAGACCCCTGGGAGAAATTTCCCGTCTCGGTACCAAGAATAGCTGTACTTCTGGGCAACTGGATGGCTTTTGCGTGTCATAGACTGTGATGGTGTAACAACCCCATTTCCCATCTGCATTGTCTGCTGGGAATATTGGAACCAACTCTGTACCCAGGGTGTCAAGAGAAGCATTTCTAGCCTGGTTTCTGAATCCATTTTTGGCCCCCCATCCTTTTACTTCCCACCCTGCAACTCACTTTTTTAAAAATAAAAACAAGGAAAACAGTTTAATGGAAGGAGTTAGGTGTATTTACAGAATTCAAAGAGGAGCTGAATGCTCACAACTCAGGAAGGGAAGGAGCCAGCTAGTTCTGGCAGGCTCGGTGGCCAGAATTCACAGAGATGCAGAGAATCCCTAGTCTTTGCGTCTCTCCACCGACCACTCCAAGTGCCTCATCCTAGGATATCTGATCAGCCCAGCTGGGATCTCTGAACCAATGGGGCCCTGTTGAGGGGGGAGCTGGGAGGCAGGGTCAAGCAGCTAAAGCACAGTGACCAGGAGCCCGCCCTAGAGGTGGGCGGAAAGTTCCAGGAGGAGAGGCCCAGTTGGCAGCCAGGATGCACCCACACCACTCTCTGCATCCACTGCCCGGCCTATGTGCACACGCAGCCTCCCACGTCCACGAAGATGCCCTCATCGAGCTCGGTCCAGTCACCCCACACAGGGCGGTCAGCGTCCCCCCGCTTCCCCGATCATGTCTGAGCATCACCGCTAGGGATGTGGGTGTGATGGACCAAGCCCTCCGCCTCGGCCTGATGAGACGCCCGTTTCTCCTCCAGTGCTGTCTGCACCCTGTCCTTCCCATCCTGTGATTTCTAGGGGAGAGTTAAGATTCTCCACAGTAAGAATGCAGCAGATTTCCTCTGTTCTCTTTCTCTATCGTCTGTTGACACAGGTTCTAAAGGTGCCGCAGACTCCCCAGGTGACGCTCAAGCTTGGTAAACATCGTTGTCTGTTATTTGGAGAAAGGGGGAAGATAGAAATCCTGCAGAGCCATTTTCAAAGGGAAAGAAAGGAAACAGATTCAGACCGATTAAGAGCAAGAGAAGATGGCAGGGGCTTCTCTGGGGGTCCAGTGGCTGGGACTCTGGGGGGCCCATCTGGGGGGCCCAGATTCAATCCCCTGGGCAGGGCGCTAGATCCCACGTGCAGCAACTAAGACCCAGTGTAGTCACACAAGTAAATAAAATATATCTTTCTAAAGAGAGAGAGAGGAAATGCAGACGGAGGCTACAGTTCCAGTGCTCGTCTGCTGCTGGGGCCAGCGAGGACCTTGGTTGGCTGGCGCCCTCTCCCCGGGAGGAGAGCCAGCCCTTTGCTCTGCAAGGACCCTACCCCTTGGAAGGGCTTCTTGAATGCCGTGGCTGTGGCCTTCCCCTGGGCTCCTGGCCCGGTGGCGTATTGATCCCAGACATGTCCTGGGGACTCTGGGGTTTTCACCACGCTCGTCCCAGCCCCACGGTTAACTAGCAGCAGGCCTAATTCCCTTGGAGGATCAGGGTCAGCCATCCCAAGCAAAGCAGTAACCCACTTTCGGCCTCTTCCTCTAATACAGACGACAGCCCAGGACAAAATCCAGCCTGAAACCTTTCTCATTTTTGTAGATTAATCACTGAGATACAGGCACACCCTTGTTTCTCTCCCCTGTGGCTGTTTGCACTTGGAGCAGCAGACTCTGTTGAAATAGACAACAGCTCTTGTCTCTCAACCACGTGCCCCACAGGGTAGAACACGTTTACGTCTCGTCTTCAAGTGAAAGTCCCTCAGTCGTGTCCAACTCTTTTGAACCCGTGGGCTCTACAGTCCATGGCATTCTCCAGGCCAGAATACAGGAGTGGGTAGCCTTTCCCTTCTCCAGGGGATCTTCCCAACCCAGGGGCTGAACTCAGGTCTCCTGCGTTGGAGGTGGATTCTTCACCAGCTGAGCCACCAGGGAAGCCCCACATCCCGTCTAGTTCCCAAGAAGTCTTACATGGCCATGAGGCAGTAGAAGCTTCCAGAAAATAGTGAAGCTTATCTCCAAAAGGAAAACAAAGATTTCTTACAGCTTGGCTGAGGATGACCTCGCTTTTGAAGGTGAGGAAAGGGAAATGCACGTCCATCTGTTTGTGAGCTGCAAATAAAAAGATGAACATCTTAAAAAAAAGAAAGGAAGGAAGAAGAGCAGCCTGGCATGGTCAGCAAGGCAGGACCTCAGGAAGGACTGAATCTCATGTCACTCAGCTTCATCCCAAGAAGTCTTACATGGCCATGAGGCAGTAGAAGCTTCCAGAAAATAGTGAAGCTTATCTCCAAAAGGAAAACAAAGATTTCTTACAGCTTGGCTGAGGATGACCTCGCTTTTGAAGGTGAGGAAAGGGAAATGCACGTCCATCTGTTTGTGAGCTGCAAATAATAAGATGAACATCTTAGAAAAAAGGAAGGAAGGAAGAAGAGCAGCCTGGCATGGTCAGCAAGGCAGGACCTCGGGAAGGACTGAATCTCACGTCACTCAGCTTCGCTCCCTAATCGCTGATAGTAGTTATCCGTGTCTACTGGGACTGTTCTCAGTGCATCGTACGTGAGCGCTGGGTTTTGTTCCAACAGGAGCGTATTTGTTTATTTTACTTATTTGCTTGTTAACACTTCACTGATACATTAGGTGCATCATAAAACACACACCAAAAACTTAATTGGAGACTTTGGTGTCCCAGGTGTCAACATTCAGGGTTCACTTCCTGGATGTGCAGACAGGAAAAGCAAGATTCTCTAGATTGGGCACTGCAGCGAATTTTCTCGGTTTGCTTTCTCTGTCTTCTGTTGGCCAAAACCTAACAGCATTTCCACATCAGACAGTTCCTCCTAGTTCAACACACGGCAAACACACAGGATCCAGGACAGGACCTGCAGTGGTGGCCTCAGGCTCCCGGGGGACCAAATGACAAGGCTCCAAGGTGGATTGGTCATAAACGGGGCGCGAAAGGAGGGAACGGCAGAGAGAGGACAGGAGGAAGCTCCAGGCAGGCTGCGGGGAGGAGACAGAAAGCAACTTTCCTGGGCTGCAGTCGAGGCGCTGAGCTCTGAGAGCAGAGCAGGGGCGAGAAGGGCAGGCGACCCACGTGGGGCGACATGGAAAGACCTACGCTGGGTCTACGCTGGGAAAGACCGAAGGCCAAAGGAGAAGCGGGCAGCGGAGGAAGAGACGGTTAGAGAGCATCACTAACCAAATGGACATCCGTCTGAGCAAACTCCAGGAGGTGGCCAAGGGCAGGGAAGCCTGGTGTACTGCAGTTGATGGGTTGCAAAGAGTCAGAAACAACTTCACAACTAAACAACAACATGTCACCATTAAAAAAATAATAATGATAATAACTTTAGGTTGACCACAGGACAGCTAACAACCCTCACAGGCCTCCATAAAGGGAGTACGGACAAAACTGATGTTTGGAGAATATTACTAAGACCGCTTGTGTAGAGAGTGAGAGGGGCTTGTAAGGAAATGAGGCCACCGTCCTAGTCCACCCTGGGACCCAGACGAGGGACTCGGAGCAGCGGAAGGGATGGTAGGAACAGAGAGGGGTGGAAAGGGGACTAATGGTGGGAATCCCCTGGCAGCCCAGTGGTAAGACTGCCTTTCAGTGCAGAGCGTGTCCCTGGTCCGAGAGCTACGATCCCACGTTCCTCATGGCCCAAAAACATAAAATAGGAGCAGTATTGTAACAAATTCAATGAAGACTTAAAAAAAGAAAGTTAATGGGGTGCAGAAAGGATGGCGAAGAAAGAGAGAAGTGAAAGGGTGAAAGAACCCAAGCCTGTGCGTCCTCACCTCTCAGAGCTTGTTCGGTGATGTAGCTGTTGGCACCAACAATCCGAGACCAGCGGCTCCTTGTCCAGGCTCCCCAGGGCTGCCTCTTCAGAGCCTCTCTCAGCCTGGGGCTGCCGCGCCAAGAAGCCGGAGTGTAGACAGATGCCTGTGTAGGTCAGTGCCTCCTGCAGCCTGGCGACATTCGTAACAGCCACGGCCAGCAACAGAAAGTGTGATGTGTAGAAGGTGATGAGGAAGAAGGCAAGCGACTGTAGGGCCACAGCGTGAGCCCCGGAGCTGGGGTCACGCAGCGAGAACATGAGCGAGAGGGTGGACGCCAGGAGCGGGAGGAGCGGAGCCGACCACGGAGAACCACGCGGGGCAGAACGAAGAGCAAAGAGACGGTCCGTAGCCTGTCAGCCACGGTGTGGTTTCCATGGGAACCCTGGGTGGCAACCATCTGCCTAAGGACCGGAGGCCTCTCATGGCGGATAAGATGACCGACGAACCAGACAGGATCGGGGCGCCCAGCAGAAGCTGGGCACCTTGTTTCAGGAACCCTCTGTTTCAGCCAGAAGAAGACAGGGTACAAGAAGGAGGCGATCTTGGCACAGTGGAAGACCGAAAGACAGGCGGTCAGCCAGGAGGTGAGGCTGTTGATGAAGCTCCAGGAGATTTCGAAAGAACTTTTGAAACTAACAGCGAAGGAATTTGAGAGGTTGTTATGGAGGACCACCCTGTGGAAAAGACTCTGATGCTGGGAAAGATTGAAGGCAGGAGGAAAAGGGGACGACAGAGGATGAGAGGGCTGGATGGCATCAGTGACTCGATGGACATGAGTTTGGGTAAACTCTGGGAGTTGGTGATGGACAGGGAGGCCTGGTGTGCTGCAGTCCTTGGCATCAGACACGAGTGAGCGATTGAACTGAACTGAACCCCGTACAGAAAGAACCAGGAGGCAGCCAGGCAGGCCATGATTGTGTCGCCTGCGGGCAGCGCCTGGCATTGCACAAGTTCCCGGCTCAGCACCATAACTATGAAGCCGTCCTGCAGCGTGGCGGCCAGCGACTCCAGGACAGAGCTGGCCTTGAAGGTGGGCATGGGGGAGGGCAGCATCTTCTCCAGGCGCTGGGACTCGCTCGTGGGGAGACACAGCCTCCCGGGTCAGGCCACGCTGTTGAGACTGCAGACCCCGAGGCACTCCCCTGGGAGTCAGACAGATTTGCGGCAAATGGTCACACCCCCACCGGTCCTCCAGGAGCTGAGAAGGGGACCTCTGTGACTTCCCTGAGCATACAAATCACCCCCAGGTCAATGATGCCCCGTGTCTGTTTGCATAACCTGTATTTGCCTGCTCTTCATCAGAGCCAGATGTAGGGAAATGTGACCGAAGAGAGGCCGTGGGGTGATGGAAAATCCCCCTATGCTGCTCTTTATTTCTCGCTATTTCCTAGTATTAGTCACTCGGGTGTGTCTGACACTTTGCGACCCCATGGACTAGAGCCCACCAGGCTCCTCTGTCCATGGAATTCTCCAAGCAAGAAGACTATAGTGGGTTGCCATTTCCCTTCTCCAGGGGATCTTCCAGACCCAAGGATCGAACCCAGGTGTCCTAGATTGCAGACAGGTTCTTTACCGTCTGAGCCACCAGGGAAATCCATTTCTTTCTTAACTTTTTTCTTAAAAGTTCCCCAGGGATGGTGACCGGGCGGGGAGGCAGCCTCGTGTGGGCTGGGAGTGACTGATGGGAAGGAGGACCAGGCCTGACCCCCACCCTGGGGCCCTCAGGTGCCAGCAAGATGGGGAGGAAGGGAACTAGTCTGTGTGCAAAGTCTGGACCGTCTACGCTTCCTTTCATGGTGAGAAACAGTAATCCCTCCCACTTCTGAAAGTCTTCTTTGAGACTGGCCTTCAGAGCCACGTTCGGTTTTTTAATATGCTTGGTGATGGGCTGTCTTTGCCTTTGGAAGATGGGTTTCCTTTTGGTAAAGAGATCTTTGGGGGCGAGTAATGTTTGGGGTCAGAAGCTGAGATGAAGCTGCACTGATAGGAACCCACAGGCGTGCTGTGGGCAGGGACGGGACTCAGGCTCAGCCAGGGCGTGAGGCTGGGGCTCCACCCTCGGCTCTGTGCGCAGCGTTGGCTGCAGCAGCTGCTCATTCCTTCTCCACGCTGGGTGCTCAACGGCTTCCTTCTGACGTGACTTCACCATCCAGGCGGTGAGGTCTGGGGCAGTTAACGGTTTTCCTGCTTTGACTCCTAGTGGAGGGTGGAGGGTAAGGCACTTGGTTGCTGTTCAGTCACTCAGTCGTGTCCGACTCTTTGCACCCCCGTGGACTGCCGCACGCCGGGCTTCCCTGTCCTTCACCATCTCCCGGAGCTTGCTCAAACTCTTGTCCATTGAGTCTGTGATGCCACCCAACCGTCTCATCCTCTGTCGTCTCCTTCTCCTGCCTTCAGTCTTTCCCAGCAATGGCGTCTTTTCCAGTGAGTAGGCTCTTTGCAACAGGTGGCGAAAAGATTGTAGCTTCAGCATCAGTCCTTCCAGTGAGTATTCAGGGTTGATTTCCTTTAGAACTGATTGGTTTGATCTCCTTGCTGTCCAAGTGACTCTCAAGAGTCGTCTTCAACACCACAGTTCAAAAGCATCGATTCTTGGGTGCTCAGCCTTCTTTATGGTCCGTCTCTAATATGACTACTGAAAATACCATGGCTTTGATTGTACTGTGTATGTGAAGTTAGCTGATGAGAACCCGCTGTATAACACAGGGCGCTCTGCTCAGCACGCTGCTGTGATGCAGAGTGAAGGAAGGAGAAGTCGCTCAGTCGTGTCCGACTCTTTGCAACCCCATGGACTGTAATCTACTAGGCTCCTCTGTCCATGGGATTCTCCAGGGAAGAGTACTGGAGTGGATTACCATTTCCTTCTCCAGGGGATCTTCCCGACCCAGGGATCAAACCCAGGTCTCCCGCATTGGAGGCAGACGCTTTAACCTCTGAGCCACCAGGGGAGATACACGTAGACCTGTGCACAGATGTATACTCGAGGCTGATTCACTCTGCTGTGTCACAGCAGAAACTAACACAACACTGGAAAGCTACGAAACTCCAATTTAAAAAAAAACTGATGTCAGACACTGTTAGATGGATTATAAAGACAGAGTTTTATTTAACCCTTGTAGTAACTGTTGTAGGTTTGTGATACATTGAGGTCCTAACCCCCAGTATTTCTGATTGTAATCTTACCTGGGAATCAAGTCACTTACCGGGGAATCAGTTAATTTACCTAGAAACCAAGTCAGTTACTTGGGAATCAAGTCATTTACTTGGGAAATTAAGTCACTTACTTGGGAATCAAGTCACTTACTTGAGAATCTACCTGGAAATCAAGTCACTTACCTGGAAATCAAGTCACTGCATGTGTACTTAGCTGAGGGAGAGCAGTACTAGAGTCGGGAAGATGGTGTGGGAAGACAGAGACGCACGGGGAGGATGCTGCGTGACAACGGAGGGGGGAAATGGAGTGATGTGTCTCCAGGCCAAGGGCTGCCAGCAGCCACAGAAGCCGGAAGAGCAAGGAGGGGGCAGAGCCCTGCAGACACCGCGATTTCTGTCTTCTGGCCTCTGGACTGTGGGGGATCCCTCTTGCGGACTCCACAGTTTCTGTCTTCTGGCCTCTGGACTGTGGGGGAACCCTCTTCTGATGACCCAGTTTGGGGCGCTCTGGTGCCAGGAGATGCAGGAAGCCGTCGCAGGGACCGGCTGTGGGCAAGTGATGAGGGTCAGCAGACCGGAGGCTAAGCTCCATGAATCAAGGCCAGCCCCTGATCTCTGGGTCACAAAACCACTGTCCGTGAGGGCGGGGCTGTGGGGCTCAGACGACCCCGCCTTCTCCGGCGGGGAGAGGAGGCCGAACCTGCTGTTCAGTTCCTGGTGACTCCCGCACAGACTCCTTGGTGGTTTTCGAGAGAGCAGTTTGGGTGGCAGGGAAGGAAGGAAGCTGAGGATTGAAGACAATGACCTCGTCTCATCGCATTTGGGCCTGAAGGGTAGGCCAGCTCAGGGCAGGGTCTCTGTGTTCACCCACAGCCCCCGGGGGGCTCTGGCCCCTCGCTGAGGCCGCATTAGGACCACGCGATGGGGTTTCCATCAGGCGCTGACAGTTCCGGGCAGATGGGAGGTCTTCCATCTACAGCTGCAGGGCTGGAGGCGCAGAAGGTGGAGGTGATGGGGCTGCAGGAGGCAAGAAGCCGGATCTGTGTCCCGGTAGGGTGGGGGTATGGTCAGGCCCACCACCATGCTTGTGTGAGACCGTGACGTGAGCAGGAGAGAAACCCTTCCGCGGTCACACTGCCAAGAACCCCGGGCTCCAGTCCTTCCGTGGCATCAAGTGAGGCCGTCCTGACCCGGGCGGGGGGACGGAAGCAGATGAGCGCTAAGGGCTGGCTTGTTGGCTTCACCACGGGAGAGACCTGGGCGCACTTCTAGGCGGAGCAGAGGTGCGCGGGCCTGTGAGACGGGCCTCCAGGCTTGATTGTAGACAATCTGATAATGCAGTGAGGACAGGCTGGCTTCCGTGTCCCTGGCCTCTGGGTGAACCAACGGGATGTAAATGAAACCCTGAAAGGGATCAAAGCAAAGGCGCCTCCTCCCCGCCCACAAAGAGGGATGGCCCCGACTGATTCCCCTCCCCTCTTCCCCCCATGGTGAGAGGCCTTGGCTTGCAGGGCACCTCGGCGTCTAGGGACCGTTTCGGACAGAGAGGATGGTGGGCCACCAGGGGCCAAGGTCACGGAGCTCAGTATTTCAGATAATAGCTGTCCTGATAGTTTAATCTCTTTTACGTTGTGTGTTGTTATGATGTCATTAAAGCGCCCTAACTAAGCTGCACATCTCCTTGGTGGCAGAGGTGACGTTTGTCCAGGTGGCAATTAAAGCAAAACTGGGATATTCCAGAATATTCCAGACCCAGGGCTGGGTGGGGATGGGGGCAGATTGGCGCTCAGACAAACTTGAATC
>SJYC01019828.1:0-12070 GCA_006408675.1 Madoqua kirkii
GAGGGGAGAAGGGACACTTGAGGAGATATGCGTGGGGTGGTTTGGGGCCAGACATCGTGAGGGATAAATACTGCTAAGTGACCACTATTGAGCCAGAGGAGGGGCCAAGTGCAGGTTAGCAAAAAGCCTTGTTATCCATGCCTGCACCCTCCCTACCCCACCCCCAGCCTTTTTCCTCCAAAACTCTCCCTTGACCCACTAAATAAGCTGCCAAGTTCATCAGGCTGCCTTTGGGCAATGTCTTAGATCTGAGTTCTGCCTCCTGTAAATTCACTTTTTCTAGGTTTTCTCTGTACTGTTCCTTCCACGTGGTTTTTTTTTTTTAATCAATGTTTAATGGATACAGATGAACTTCTTTTTGGTTTGTTTGTTTGTTTACGGCCTCCTGGGCCTTTGCTGCTGCATTCAGGGCTTCTCCCTAGCTTTCTGCACTCCCCAGGGGTGGTGTTCGGACGTCTCAGCGTGACAGCTTCTCCTGTTGCAGAGCACCGGCTCCGGGTGTCGGGGCTCAGCTGCCGTGGCATGTGGGCTTGGCTGCCCTGAGGTAGGTGGGAACTGCCCTGACTAGTTGAACCGGTGTCCCCTGCATTGGCAGGCAGATGCTTAACTACTGGACCACCAGGGAAGTCCTGCCTTCTTTTTAATTGTTTTTCAAGTTTGCCTTTGAAAAACTTCGAAGACTTGAGGCTCTGATGGGGTGGCTGTCCCTGCTGCTGCAGATTCCCCTGGGGGCAGCCGGTCCACCGGGAAGCACAGAGCAAAGGAAGAAGGTCCGAGTTAAATCTCTCCCATATTCAAGACAAGACGGGGTGAATGTGTATCCGCCTTTCACCTTTCTCTCCTGAATGCCTCTTGGAATCTGATTTCCCACAGAAAAATGGGGCGGCGGGCAGCTCTGGGTCCCAGGGCCAGGGGGTGGCCTGGGAACAGCCCTGCAGGCCTGCAAAACTCCGGGGCTTTTCCGGCTTCGTGTCCGAGTGACCGCTAGAGGGGGATAGAGCCCCGTAAACCCAGGGCACGTGGCTGGACCCGTGGTTCCTGCCTGGGTTTCCCTATGCTTAGTCACTGTCCTGTCCGATTCTCTGCGACCCCGTGGACTGCAGCCCGCCAGGCTCCCTTGTCCATGGGGATTCTCCAGGCAAGAATCCTAGAGTGGGTTGCCATGCCCTCCTCCAGGGGATCTTCCCCACCCAGGGATCAAACCCAGGTATCCTGCATTGGCAGGTGGATTCTTTACCGTGTGAGCCAGTCCCAGACAGAAAAAAAAAAGTGGATGTTGCAGAGCAGGAAGCAGATCTCACCCCTGACCAGCCTGACCCAGCCTTTTATAGGGGAGCAGTCTCACACTGAATATTCGCTCGGTCCTTATTTGATGAGAGCTTGCTGAGATCCTGGGCACCGGGGACAGTGCACAGGTGAGGGAGATGCTGAGAGAACTGTTGCTCCAAGAGTGAAACATGGGGCGAGGGATGGCTTTCATGCAGGACCTCCAGGAAAGCTGAGACGGGGGCCTCTGAGCAGAGGCGGGACGGAGCCAGATGTGGCCGGGCAGGTGCATGAGGCAGGTGTGTGGGGCAGGTGGGGTTGGGCCAAGGCGCGCCTGTCCTCGGGGACAGCGGTGGAAGTGTCCAGAAGCTGGGCGGCCTCCGAGCCTGCAGGGAGCAGGAAGTGTGGCTGGAACCATGTGGGGAGGGTCAGGAAGGGGCGGTCAGGGGTGCGGGTTGCAGGCCAGCCCAGGACCCCATGGAGTGGTCCGGGGGAGTGTCCTGGGGGAATGACTTGCTCCATGGAGGGGTTCATCTGGCTGCTGTGCAGAGAGAGATGGTGGATGCGGAGGCGGGGGCCCAGCCGGGCCCCGCCGATGTAGACCTGGATGTCAATGACCACCTCCTCTGAGGCCTCCTCCCACCTGGCCTTCTCCAGAAAGTCTCGCCTGACTGTTCTCGCCTGGAGCGGTCTGCCAGGCTCTCAGATAAAACTTAAGTTATATCTTAACTTTCCCCAACATCCTCGGGCTCAGACAAACTCTCAGGAAGGTTCTGGCAAAGGTAGTCCAACTACATGTGCATTATGGCTGTTCTCGGCTGCGTCCTCTGGGGGTCGCTGGCGCGTTTAGCGTATAAATGACAAGGGGCTGTAGCATCACAACCTGGGGCAAGGGAGTCCCTGGCGTCCAGTGGTTAGGGCTTCCCCTGCAGGGACACAGGTTCCCTCCCGGGTCAGGGAGTTAAGGTCCCATGTGCTTCCTTGTGGCCAAAAGGAAATAAAAGTTAATAGTGATTCCCAAAAGCAAAAACAAAACAGATGCTCTTTTTGGAAGCAGTGGGCTTCCCAGAACCCACGATTGACCGAGCTCTGTCAGCCCCTGGAGAGAGACTGGAGCGCTTTTGCTAGCTGCCCCTGACCCGCCACTGAGCAAGAAATGGCATCGTGTCCCAGCTGGGCAGCTGTCCACCCTGAGTCACCACGGCTGACGGAAGTCAGCCCCACTGGGCACTGGGACATTTATATTTGTCCCATGCTGTGCTGTGCTAAGTCGCTCCAGTCGTGTCCGACTCTGTGACCCCGTGGACACACCAGACTCCTCTGTCCACGGAACTCTCCAGGCAAGAATCCTGAAGGGGGTGGCCGTGCTCTCCTGACCTCGGTCTCCTGCAATGGAAGGTGGGTTCTTCACCACTATGCTGCCTGGGAAGCCCCACTAGAGGAAAGGTATTGAAAGCACAGACTTGGACAGCCACCCACTCTGATGATCCCGAGGGCTTCTCTCAGTCCCGACTGTAGGGTCTGTAGGACAGACAGGCCGAGGGGACGCCAGGACCCAGGGGCTGCTGGAGCCCAGCGAGGAAGCGGAAAGCCCGGGACATTCAACGAGGCTGCGGAGCATCGTCACAACCCTGGTCTGAAGCTTCTTTGTTGCGGCCCACAGTCAGAAATACATTTTATATCGTAACCCAGCACAGTCACACGGACGGCTAAAAACCATGTCTCATGAAACAATATTTACCCTGGCCTCTGTGCGCTGTTGCCGACTCGATTCTCATTGGGTTGGTGGCCCCCTGCATGCTGTCTCTGCCCCACACGGCAGGGTGCCTGAGGGGGCAGGCGTGGGGCTGCGCTTGCACTTTGGGAAATGCCACCCTAGATGGTCATAAACAGCAGGATGGGTGTGGATCACCTGCCCGCAGAGCGAGGAGTCTGGCTGGGAACTTCAGGGCCCAGAGAACAAGAGGGGTTGGAAGGACGCGCTGAGGGCTTTGCCGGAGATGCCAGATGCTTGAGGTTTGAACTTCTTTCTCAGGACCAGCTCACAGCTATGACCCAGGCCACGTGTACTTCAAACACCCCGAATACATTTACTTTTCTGTTCCTAGTTAAAATATTAACGTTTTATTGTGGGTGACTGTTATTCTGGGTTATTTACATCTTGCTTCTTTAAACCCTTGCTCCTGGTGTGTGGGTTTGATCAAAAGATGTAAGGAGAGCCGTTTGAAACGCGAATGAGCTTCCCAGGAGGTTTATTGAACTTGCGAAACTTGTGTCCTTTCTAGCTCCTCTCCGTGTTGGATCACAGACCGCTCTTCTTTTCTCTCTCAGCAACTGGAGTTTATTTTTCAAATAAAAGTCTGTTTTCCCATACAATGCCAAGAGTTTTGTGCTGTGTGTAGAGAAACAAACTTGGGCTTTTAAGTTTTTAGTTTGGAGCCTCCGAGTTGCCGATTCACATTGCCAGGGCTCGGGGCCTGTGTGCCCCCTTCTAGAGTAGGGTCAGACGTGGGGGATTTCGTCCCTGGTATTACTCTCAGCAACTGGAGTTTATTTTTCAAATAAAAGTCTGTTTTCCCATACAATGCCAAGAGTTTTGTGCTGTGTGTAGAGAAACAAACTTGGGCTTTTAAGTTTTTAGTTTGGAGCCTCCGAGTTGCCGATTCACATTGCCAGGGCTCGGGGCCTGTGTGCCCCCTTCTAGAGTAGGGTCAGACGTGGGGGATTTCGTCCCTGGTATTTGGGTCTGGACATCAGGGCCTCAGAACCTCCATGCCAACACCAGTCCTCTCTTGGAGAGGCTGTTTCAGTGACCAGCAGGTTGGAACTGCTCTATCAACCTGGCTTTGACGACGCCATCAAGGTTTTACTTAAAGAAACTTGGTTTGAGTAGGACGCTTAAAACTTAACGCAAAACACAGTTCTTCATGGAGGTTTCTTAATTAAATCCTTTTAAAAAAGGCCTATCATAAGTATCCAAAATCACCGCAGATGGTGACTGCAGCCATGAAATTAAGACGCTTACTCCTTGGAAGAAAAGTTATGACCAACCTAGACAGTATATTAAAAAGCAGAGACTTTACTTTGCCAGCAAAGGTCCATCTAGTCAAGGCTATGGTTTTTCCAGTAGTCATGTATGGATGTGAGAGTTGAACTATAAAGAAAGCTGAGAGCCAAAGAATTGATGCTTTTGAACTGTGGTGTTGGATAAGACTCTTGAGAGTCTCTTGGACAGCAAGGAGATCTAACCAGTCCATCCTAAAGGAGATCAGTCCTGAATATTCATTGGAAGGACCGATGTTAAAGCTGAAAGCCCAATACTTTGGACACCTGATGTGAAGAACTGACTCATTGGAAAAGACCCTGATGCTGGGAAAGATTGAAGGCTGGAAGAGAAGAGGACAACAGAGGATGAGATGGCTGGATGGCATCACTGACTCAGTGGACATGAGTCTGGGTAAACTCCAGGAGTTGGTGATGGACAGGGAGGCCTGGTGTGCTGCAGTCCATAGGGTCGCAAAGAGTCAGACACGACTGAGTGACTGAACTGAGCTGAATTGGTAAACTCTTCCTATAAAAGGGAAGTGGAAGCTGCTCAGCCTGTCTGACTCTTTGTGACCCCATGGACTGTGGCCCTCTGTCCAGGCTCCTCTGTCCATGGAATTCTCCAGGCAAAAATTACTGGAGAGGGTAGCTTTTCCCTTCTCCAGGGGCTCTTCCCCACCCAGAGATCGAACCCTGGTCTCACACATTGCAGGCGGATTCTTTACCATCCGAGCCACGAGGGAAGCCCCTTGCTATGAAGGCCAGGTGGGAAATGTTTTAGGGCTTGTGGATCACCAGGTCTCTGCTGCCATGACTCAGCCGCAGACAAAATGTAAGCTGTGGCCCAGTGAATCCCTGTTTGCAGAAGCAGGCGGTTAGCAGGGCTGGCCCCCGTTTTAATGGATGGTAGCCATCTCGGCGTCCCCTTTTTGACCCCTCAGTGCCTCCTCGATCCGCTCGAGTGAAAATCTGGTCTTGCTGCGCCCTCCACGCTCTGGCCGCAGCCTGTACTGCTCGCCTGACCTCCTGCCCGCTGGGTCCTCAAAGGTGCCTGGCTGTCGAGGACCAGCCCCTCAGCCCCCTCTGGGCAGCTCTGAGGGTTGTCCCCGCTCCGCGCTTTCTGGGTGGGGCCCTCTGCACTTCTCCCTGGCCCAGTCCCCCTCCTCCTGCTGTGGATGTTGATCCTGAGAGCGTCCCCAAAGCACACCCTGGCGCTGTCCATCTCGGGTGTTGCCCCGCCCTCCGCTCTCGCCCTGGTGTCCCTCTCCACAGTGGCCGTTGGAGGGAAGACAGGGCAGCCTGGATGCGGAGATAAAGAGGTGCATGGGGCTGGAGGCAGGATCCGGGCTCGGGGTGAGGCTGCACGTGAACTGGGAGAGGAGGCAGGCCCTGGGGCCGCCGGCGGCCACTGGTCCCCACGGCCCTGGCCCCGCTGGATGTTTGCGATCTGGAGTCACACGAGTCCTACCCTGCGCCCGGCTGAGCGAGATCCTCCCTGCCGGGTGGCCCATCCTCGGTCCACCGCCCAGGCCGGAGCCCTCTGGATCCGGGCAGCTGCTGAGGTCCGGATCCCGTGGCTCTGCAGACTTCAGAAAAAAACGTGACTCAGCCTGCAAAGAAAGGAAAAGTATGTGTGGCATCCGAGTTTCCTGAAAAGTTCAGCCAGCGCATGGCAGAGCTATGTGGCCGGGCACCCGCGTGGTCCCTGGCGAGAGCGCCCCCTGCTGGCCACCACGCAGAGAAACGCGGACCCGCCCGCTTGGGTCGGGCTGCAGGACGCAGCCATCGATACTGTCATCTGGGAGAAGCTACGGAAGAAAAAAATCTTTCCTTCGGCAAACTGTAGAGTTCTCTGGGTCTCTCAGGGCTGCTCCGGCGATTATTCTATACCATGCGACACAATAAAAGGAGATGCCATCAAACCCTGGATTTTTTGTTTTTAGATAACATTTCTTTTAAATTTATTTTGTCTGCACCAGGCAGCAGCAAGTTCTTAGTTCCCCAGCCAGGGATGGGTCCAGTCCTCCTTGCCCCGGGAGCATGGAGTCTCAACCACGGGACCACCAGGGAGGTCCCTACATTCTTGCTCTGACCGCCTCTGTTTAAAAAAAAAGTCTGTGTATTTACTTTTGGCTGTGCTGGGTCTCCCTTGCCGTGAGGGCTTTTTCTCTGATTGAGGCAAGCAGGGGCTGCTTGCTAGTTGCGGTGCACGGACTTCTTAAGGCGGTCGCTTCTCTTGTTGGGGAGCACAGATCCGGGATCAGGGGTTGAACCTATGTTCCCTGGTGGTTCAGCTGGTAAAGAATCCCCTGCAATGCGGGAGACCTGGGTACCCACACAAGTATTTTGGCCTAGAAAATTCTATGGACCATGCAGTCCATGGGGTCGCAAAGAGTCGGACACGACTGAGAGACTTTCTTTTCACTTTCCTGCATTAGCCGGCGAATTCTTTACCACGGAGCCACGAGTGAAGCCCATCTCTGACTATTGTTTAATTTCTCTTTTAAAAAATCACATTTTATTTTGAAAATCTCAAGCTTATATAAAAGCTACAAGAACAGTAGAAAGCATTCTCCCATCCCTTTCATCTAGATCCCCCAGGGTTAACGTTTTGTGACCACATTTGCTTATATCCACTCCCACCTCTCAATAAAATATGTATTTGTGTGGTGTCTACACGAAATCTTAACCCTCAGAGGAAGCTGCAGTCACAATGTCCCCAGCCCCTAAATACTTCGTCTCTTACAAACAGAGACATTCTTCCAATTGCAGTTTAATTATAAAAACTGGGAAATTAACATTAATACAGCTGTCTTTGCTAAGCTGCAGACTGTATTCTCGGTTCACAGATTGTCTCGGTGACGTTTTCAGAAGAGGAAGCCCATATTACACCCTGTGTTTAGATGTCTCTTCTCCGTGTGCTGCCCCCAATCTTTTTTTCTTTGTGACATTTTTCAAGACCACACACAGACTGTCCTTCTCTCTGGTTTGTCTGACGTCTTTCCCTCTGGTTTGTCTGATGTCCTTCACTGTGGTTTGTCTGATGTCCTTCACTGTGGTTTGTCTGACGTTTCCTCGGGATTCAATTCAGGTTGGCTGGTTGGGCATGAGGCCATGTGTCCAGTGTCCTGTGCTGGCCTCACTGAGGGGAGCGTGGGATGTCATGATCTCTCCTGGGTGACGCTAACCGATCACTTGGTTAGAGGAGGTGTCCACCCCAGTTAAGAAAGTTATTCCTTTCCCCTTTGTAAGCAGTAAAGATTTCATGGGGAATGCCTTTAGAATTACGTAAATACTTTATTTCTCATCCAGCTTTCAATTGCTGATTTTAGCATCAGTCATTTATTCTGCCTGAATTATTACTGCAGTGGTGGGTGGGGTGTTTTCTTACACGATCATTAATTCTACGTTGATTGGTTGGAATTCCTACGAAGAAAGAAATTTCCCTTTTTGCCTTGTTTGTAGGCACGGATATGACCACGGGCTCGAGCTTTCGTCAACAGGCCTCGGTTGCCCTTGTCATATTCTGATGCTCAAATCGTCCCGTTGGCTGGCAGGAGCCCCTCCGGGCTGGCCCCTGTGTCCTGGGTCTGTCCCCCCCGGCACACTCTTGTTGCTCAGTCACTAAGTTGTGTCCGTGCACACACTTCTTATTTTCATGGTGGGTGGGGTGTTTTCTTACACGATCATTAATTCTACGTTGATTGGTTGGAATTCCTACGAAGAAAGAAATTTCCCTTTTTGCCTTGTTTGTAGGCACGGATATGACCACGGGCTCGAGCTTTCGTCAACAGGCCTCGGTTGCCCTTGTCATATTCTGATGCTCAAATCGTCCCGTTGGCTGGCAGGAGCCCCTCGGGGCTGGCCCCTGTGTCCTGGGTCTGTCCCCCCCAGCACACTCTTGTTGCTCAGTCACTAAGTTGTGTCCATGCACACACTTCTTATTTTCTGATGCAACAAAAGTATCCAGCCTCACTTGAACTCTCCCTGCCCCAGTCCTGGAATCAGCCATTTCTCCAGACAGCCCTTGTTATTTCCAGGCGGTGAATCAGTTCAGTTCAGTTTAGTTCAGTCGCTCAGTCGTGTCCAACTCTTTGCGACCCCATGAATCACAGCACACCAGGCCTCCCTGTCCATCACCATCTCCCGGAGTTCACTCAGACTCAGGTCCATCGAGTCTGTGATGCCATCCAGCCATCTCATCCTTGGTCGTCCCCTTCTCCTCCTGCCCCCAATCCCTCCCAGCATGGTGAATAGTATTAGAAATAAGGGCTGAAGTATGTTCATTGCAGCTGAGATGTCACAGCCTCAAGCCTTCTCAGCAGACATGTCGGAAATATGCTTAATTTAGGAGAGTGGTTAGATAAGATTAAAACGGTGCATCCACACAGTAGAGTAGTATATAGCTGTAAAAATATATAAGCATGGTGTCTTTGAGCTGCTATAGCAAGAAACATGAATAGAAGGTTCTCAAGAGGCATGAAGATGGCACGTAGACGTCAGTAGGAAACCTTTCCCTAAACCCAGGTTGTATTGGGTTGGCCAGAAATTCCTTAAGGGATGACATTGAGCATCTTTTGACAAACATGTCTTCTTTGGAAAAATGTGTATCATTTTTACTTGGTTGTCTTTTTGTTACAGGAAAACCTGGATGAGGTTTTTGACCAACCCAATAGAATTTACCGGTATTTTCCTCTAGTAGCTACTGTAGTTGAACTCTTCTGTTCTGCTACTTTCTCATCACGCCAGCAGAAACCTCACACCAATAACCATGGCTCCACACTCACCCTCCACTCAGCTCCTGGCCACACGGATCTGCTCTTTGTCTCTATGGATTTGCCTGATCTGGAACTTTCGTTTAAATGCAGTCGTACAAAATACGGCCTTCTGTGTCTGGCTTCTCTCACTGAGCATATTGCTTTGAAGCCTTGTCCATGGTGGAGTGTGTGTCATGAATAAAACTGATGAAACTGAATACTATTCCATCGTCTGGACAAACCGCGGTCTGTCTGTCCATTCTTCCGTCGGCAGATGCCCGGGTGGTTCCCTCCTTTTGGTAGGGTAACTAGTACTGCTATGAACATTCATGCCTACATGTTCTGTTTAGACACCTGCTTTCAGTTCTTTTGCGTAGATAGCTAGGTGTGGAATTTCTGGGTGGTTTGATTATCCTGTTTACCGTGGTGAGGAATGGTGTGATTGTTTCCCACTGTGGCCACCCCATTTTACATTCTCACCAGCAACGGATGAGGGTTTTCACTTCCCCACATGCCCTCCAACACTTGCTGCTTTCCATCTGTGGCTGTTATTAGTACTATTGCCTTCCTAGTCAGGCACTGGAGAAGGAAATGGCACCCACTCCAGTGTTCTTGCCTGGAGAATCCCAGGGACGGGGGAGCCTGGTGGGCTGCCGTCTCTGCGGTCGCACAGAGTCGGACACGACTGAAGTGACTTAGCAGCAGCAGCAGCAGTCGATCTGAAGTGGCATCTCATTGTGGTTTTGATTTGCTGTTCTTTAATGACATTGAGTATCTTTTCATGGACATGTCTTCTTTGGGAAAAGGCCTAATCGTTTTTAACTGGGTTGTCTTTTTTGTTGTTGAATTGTAGGAGTTCTTTATATATTCTGGATACTACACACTTATCAGATATATGATTTGGAGATATTTTCTTCTTTTCTGTGGTTTTTTTACTCTCTTAATAGTGTCCTTTGATGTGCATAGAAATGTCTTAGTATTTATTTGTGACTACCTTGGGTGCGTGGGATCTTTTCTGTATTTATTTGACTGCACTGGGTCTTCTCTCCCACACGTGGGGACTTTAGACGTGGCTCGGGCACTCTTAGTTGCAACACATGGGGTGGGATTGCGGAGTCTTAGCCACTGGGCCACCAAGGAAGCCCTGAAAATTCTTTAATTTCAGTGACAGCAAGCTTTTGATGACCAGAATTACTTAGCGTGCTGCTCCTTGGTGCCTGGACCCTAGAGACCCTCAGACCTGTTGGGGTCTGAGGCGTGAAGAATGGGGAGCAGGGCCCCAGGAGGTGGCCGCCCCTGACCGCGGGTCGCTGATTCCAGAAATGAGCCTCTCCAGGGAGGATGAGAGGCCAGGCCAGGCCGGTGGACGAGAGTATTGTCTCAGGGTCCCTCGCCTCATCAGGAAAGGCTGGCTGAGGGTCTGACGGCCCCTTAAAGCCTTGAGTGAGGGGAGAGGAAAAACAGCAAGTTCTCTGGAGGATCCATGTCTGAGTTTCGTCTTCTGATCCTCAGGAAGTTTTCCTGCTTGACCGCAGGGAGTCTGGTTTCCTCCGAGCATTTCTGTTTGGCGGCGAGGGCTGGAAGGCTTCCTTCTCCTCCCATGCCGTCCTCCTCACCCTCTGGCGCCGGAGGACCCCCAGCCAGCCCCAGGTCACCTAAAGGCCAGGAGGCTGGGCTCTAGGACACTGGCGAATGTCAAGTTCTCAGGTTGTCCCCAAGGACAGGTTGGGCTAAAGAGAGCCGGTGGCCCAGGAGAGGTGCTGGTTCCCACAGTGTCCCTCATCTTTGTTTTTTGAAGCATTTGCTAAAACACTTGCCTTAAAAGGTGCTTTGCTGATTTTTTTTCCTGCTGAAGACACGAATCGCCGTTTGTTCGATTTTGCTGTTGTTTTTCCTTTGTTTTCTCTTCTTTACATTTTAGTTTTCAGTGAAGTAGTTCAATCACATGGTTTTCAAAACAATAAAAAATTAAGGAATGCAAAATGATTCGTATAGGAAGGTCCCAGCCCCACTCCTCCTAAACCTCATAACGGACCTCTTTAAATTATGTCCATCTTCACCTATTGTACCGTTTACCGGTGGCAGACCTTGCATGTGGTCTTATCACGGTGGGGGATGAATACTCCCTTCCCCACATCTTCCTCAATTTCCTTCTGTTCTCCTTTTTTTTTTTTTAATTAATCAATCTTTTCTTTTTATCACCCCCTCAGGAATCTTTTTAGGCATTTTAATCACCCCCTTATCATTTTAATAAAACATATACTACATATTATTTATGTGTTGCATGAAACTGTGCTTTATACATAAAAAGAGGCTGTCCCCCCAAGTGTCACCTCTAAGCCAGTTTTCAGCCCCTTAGAGACAATACTGCCCCCAAGGAGAATGATGCTGTCAGCGGGATTTGAGGTGAGAGATGTCAGTGATTACGGTAAGATCTGATTCACTGGGGGAAAGGCCCATCTGAATCAACAAACGATCTCAATTATAGGATTTTTTTTTATATTTGGTCAACCTCAAGAAATGAACCAGCCATGGAAATGAACTTCCTAGACATCAGAAACGTAAGCCTTTGAGCACCCAAACCTGCATTTTCAAGTGTTTGGTGCCTCAGACACTTGGCAGTTTTCTTATTCGAAAGATACTAAATATCATCTCACTCTTTATCGACGACTTGGGGTCCTGACCAGATTCCCTGGGATGGACGCACCCCACTGCCCCTGAGGTGTGAAGACTGTGTGTAGACTTATGGACTGAAGGGCTTTTTCTGGTAACGTTTGGCCACGCTGCGCGGCACGTGTGACCTCAGTTCCATGACCAGGGGTGGAACCTGCACCCCCCGCACTGGAAGCGCAGTCGTAACTGCAGGGGCACCAAGGAAGGACTGAACTTCTGGCCACCCTGCCCCGGTCCTGCCTTCTGCGTTCCCGCGGCATGCTTTGCGGTGGAGTTTTGCCTTGAACAGCACCCAGGCTCTCCCGGATCGAAACTGGCTGCTAAGAAAC
>SJYC01019829.1:0-25877 GCA_006408675.1 Madoqua kirkii
GCCTCACCAACAGCTCTGGGGACGAGGAAAGGAAGCCCCGGGGAGGTGACACACAGTCTCACTCAGAGTCAAGTGCTGCGGTGACCTTTAGAACTTTCCATGAAATCCGACACGGTGTTTTGCAACCGGCCGGAGAGCGCCAGCAACTCTGTGCTCCCAGGCGTGCGGCCAGCCGGCCGCTCCGAGGGCCCCCCAGAGCCTCTTACATAACTGGGGTTGGGTTTGGCCCTCGGCCCCTCAGGGGCCCTGTGCTTTTCAGGTACCGTCACGTGACCTGCAAAGCTTCCGAGTGCATTGGCAGTGGGTCTGTCTTCCTTTCCTTTTCCAACATCGAACCCAGAAGAGGCAGCCTGGCGGGGCAGGGTGTGGGGGGGTGTCCCTACCGTGAGATGAGAGTGAAAGAGTGAATCCGCTCACTCACGTCCGACTCTTTGCCACCCCATGGACTAGACAGCCCATGGCTCCTCTTACATAACTGGGGTTGGGTTTGGCCCTCGGCCCCTCAGGGGCCCTGTGCTTTTCAGGTACCGTCACGTGACCTGCAAAGCTTCCGAGTGCATTGGCAGTGGGTCTGTCTTCCTTTCCTTTTCCAACATCGAACCCAGAAGAGGCAGCCTGGCGGGGCAGGGTGTGGGGGGGTGTCCCTACCGTGAGATGAGAGTGAAAGAGTGAATCCGCTCACTCACGTCCGACTCTTTGCCACCCCATGGACTAGACAGCCCATGGCATTCTCCAGGCCAGGATACTGGAGTGGGCAGCCTTTCCCTTCTCCAGGGGATCTTCCCAACCCAAGGATCGAACCCAGGTTTCAGGGGAGCAAACCGGCAGGGTGCCAGCCGCTGGTCCCCGGGGGGGATCTTGGGCACGTCATTTCGCTTCTCTGAACCTCTGCGTGTTTTGCTTCTTAAACCAAGTCGTGAGGGCTGGCCTCCCAACCTCACGGCGTGGCCGAGGAGAACTTTGGGAAGGCCCTGGTCTACACAGGGTGCGCCTGCCTGCTGGCAGCCCTCCTCAGCCCTGCAGGCCTGGACTGGGGGCCCAAGGTGAGGGTGTGTCTGGACACGGGGCTGACAAGCAGGACAGGTCTGCACGAGGTCTCAGCCCTCCACCCCAGCCTCTCATCCAGGCCTCTGGTGACCGTCTCGGTGAAATGGAGTAAACGGGCTCCGCCAGGTGTCGGCTGCTGACCCGGGAGGCCCGTTCCCACAGCACAGGGGACAGAGGCCGAGCCAGGAGGCAGCCCTGCCCACTTGTCAACTGGCCGTGTGGACGCTGTGGTGGATGCTCAGCATCCTTTGGCCCCTCCACCTGCCCATCCCCAGCGTGTGCAGCAGAAGGCCCTGACTGCAGAGACAGTGTCCGTGCAGACGGGCCCACTGTCCCCACCCCCAGCAGAAGGCCAGGCCGGCCAGGCTTCCCGAGGAGCAGTCCACCCTCCCCTGGATTCCCAGCTGTCACGCAATAATAGCAGTAAGGAGAAATGAGTAATGTTCAACGCCTGAACCTCTCTGGGCGGTGAAGCCTGCTCTGAGTGCCGAGCGGTGTGCTGCCCTCCCGGAGTTCACTCAGACTCACGTCCATCGAGTCGGTGATGCCATCCAACCATCTCATCCCCGGTCACCCTCTTCTGCCCCTGCCCCCAGTCTTCCTCACCATCAGTGTTATTTCCAATGAGTCAGCTCTTCACATCAGGTGGCCGAAGGACTGGAGTTCCAGCTTCAGCATCAGTCCTTCCAGTGAACACCTAGGACTGACCCCCTTTAGGATGGACTGGTTGGATCTCCTTGCAGTCCAAGGGACTCTCAAGAGTCTTGTCCAGCCCCACAGTTTGAAAACTGCCCTCAGTACATGGTCCTATTCCAGGCTTCTGGGTATAGCACCAACAGAGAGAGTGATTTGTATAATGTGCTCCAGCAATACATTTTAAACACTCTTTGGGACTTCCCTGGTGACCCAGTGGTTAAGATCCCACACTTCCTCTGCAGGAAGAATGGGTTCGGTCCCCAGTCAGGAAACAAAGGTATCCAAGTGCTGCTCGGTGGGGCCAAACCAAATAAGCACAGTTCCATCTTGGAAGCCACTGGTTCCTTCTTTTTCAGCCCTTCCCTTAAACACCCCCCCCCCCGGGTGTGGAAAGCATCCCATGAGGATGTGTTCTTGCCGGCTGAATCACGATCGCGTGAAGGGGCTTCACCTCTTGTTCATTTGGGACCATCAGCTGCGGAAACCGTGACACAGGGGTGTTTGGCCTTCCTGACAGTGGCCGCCGCTCCCAGCCCCGAGGTCAGATGCCCTGCAGGACGTGTCCTCGTCACTCAGCCTGCAGCCTGAGTGTCGCCTCATCCTTATGTATCTGCACTCATCTCAGTTGTGCAAAAATGTCCCAAGTTAAGGAATTTCGGGCAAATACGAATCAACAGGGAGACACCGTGGTAAGGGAGCCGATTGTAAAATGTCTGGGAGTTCTGCAAGCCCGTCCGTGCCAATCGGTGCCCTGAAATGGACCAAGGCGGGAGGTTTGCACCGCAGCAAGTGGCAGCCCCTACAGCTTAGTCCTCCCTGCCCCCCACCCCTCCCCAGCATTTCCCGCACACCCTGCGTCTCCACCCCGGAAGTCCAGTGTCTGCACAGCCGTCCTCTCTGCTCCTGGGTGAAGCTGACCCTGGGAAGAGCATTTTGAGTGAGACCAAAGGCACACGCCAGTGAGCTCCGGGTCTCGCTGGGGCCTTGTAGCGGTAGTCAGGGTCGTTCCCTCCCCAGCATTTCCCGCACACCCTGCGTCTCCACCCCGGAAGTCCAGTGTCTGCACAGCCGTCCTCTCTGCTCCTGGGTGAAGCTGAGCCTGGGAAGAGCATTTTGAGTGAGACCAAAGGCACACGCCAGTGAGCTCCGGGTCTCGCTGGGGCCTTGTAGCGGTAGTCAGGGTCGTCGTGTCTGGCATCATCTGTTTTGCTATTGTTGTTCAGTTGCTCAGTTGTGTCTGACTCGTTGCTACCTCATGGGCTGCAGCACGCCAGGCTTCCCAACTTTCCTCATCTCCCAGGCTTGTCTTAGAGCTGCGCTGAACCCTGCTCCCCAGCTCCCTCCATCCAGACCCTCCATCGGACCCTCCATCCAGGGTCCGTCCTGTGGGACAGAGAACTGTTCTGGGCCTCAAACGACTTTTTGCTCGATCAGGCCAGTTCTGCTGTGTCTTTTCAGAATATTCTGTAGCCATCTCAGTAACAGAACCGTGACCCCGAAGGACCCAGGGATTCCTTCATCCACCCTGCCTGCACCGCACGTCCTGACTCTCCTCTCCGAAGGCATCAAACGTTCCTACTGGACGAATCCAGAGGGTATGGAGCCCAGAGCTGGGCAGCAGCAGTGGGCTCCGGCCCTGCAGAGACTTGCTCAGCTTTACGTATTTATTTTGTTTATTGGAGTATAATCGCTTTACAGTGTTGTGTTAGTTTCTGCTGCACAGCAAAGTGAATCAGCTCTATGTATACACGCATCTTCTCTTTTTCGGATTTCCTTCCCGTTTAGGTCGCCACAGAGCACTGAGCAGAGTCCCCTGTGCTTACAGCAGTTTCTCATTAGTCATCTGTTTTATGCTGTTGCTGTTCAGTCGGTCAGTCGTGTCCGACTCTGAGACCCCATGGACCACGGCATGCCAGGCTCCTCTGTCCTTCACCAACTCCCGGAGCTTGCTCAAACTCCTGTCCTTTGAGTCGGCAATGCCATCCAGCCATCTCATCCTCTGCCGCCCCTTCTCCTCCTGCCTTCAGTCTTTCCCAGCATCAGGGTCTTTTCCAATGAGTCAGTTCTTTGCATCACGTGGCCAAAGTATTGGAGCTTCAGCATCAGTCCTTCCAATGAACCCTCAGGACTGATCTCCCTTAGGATGGACTGATTGGATCTCCTTGCTGTCCAAGGGACTCTCAAGAGTCTTATCCAACAATGCAGTTCAAAAGCATCAATTCTGGCTCTCAGCTTTCTTTAGTATTGAGTGAGTGAGTGAGTCGCTCAGTCGTGTCCGACTCTTTGCGACCCTTGGACTGTAGCCCACCAAGCTCTTCCGTCCATGGGATTCTCCAGGCAAGAATACTGGAGTGGGTTGCCATTTCCTTCTCCAGGGGATCTTCTTGACCCAGGGATGGAACCCAGGTCTCCCATATTGCAGGCAGACGCTTTAACCTCGGCTCCACCGGGGAAGCCCTAGTGTATATATGTCAATCATTATCTCCCAGTCCATCCACACCCCTTTCCGCCTTGGTACCCATACATTTGTTCTCTATATCTATGTCTCTATTTTTGTTTTGCAAAGAAGTTCATCTCTACCATTTTTCTAGATTGCACATGTATGTGTTAATATACAATATGTGTTTTTCTGACTTCACTCTGTATGAGAGTCTCTAGGTCCATCCACATCTCTGCAGATGGCACAGTAAGAATTATTCAGCTTTAAGTAAAATGGTGTTCGTAACACTTGCCCCATAGGTTTCTGGCAATGATTAAATAAATTCATATTTGGCACTCCAACTGACATATGGTAGGCACTCCCCAAAGAGTATTTATTATCTTACTAATTAAAATATAATTCTTAGAGGACAGGAATGTCTTTGCATTTTTTGTAGCTCTAATCCCCTCCATCAACATCTGTCCTGCTCATTTGGTAGAGGTTTAATAACTACTTGGTGAGTGAACGGCTGTGTATGCTGTGTACAGAGCCACTGGACATGCTCTGGTTGCTGTTTATTTCCCACACGAATTTAAACTCATTCTTCCCTTTTAGTCGCTAAACTTTGAAGTGTTTCTCCTTCTACATAGTCTCTCACATAGTATAAGAATCTTGCATTGGTTTAGACAAAGCCTTTCATTTTTCTTTTAATCAAATATGGCTCTTTCTTACTAGAATTCTTGTTTAGCAATCTTTTCTAAGGAAGCTCTGCTTTGTTTCATTTTTAAACCAGAAAAACATTTCCATTTTTTTTAATGCCAAATTGATTTTTTAATTTTTCAAAATATTTATGTATTTGTCTGTCTACACAGGGTCTTACAACACATGGGATCTTTAGTTGAGGCATATGGGGTTCAGTTCCCTGACCAGGGATAGAACCTGGGCCCCCTGCATTGGGAGTGCAGAGTCTCAGCCACTGGACCCCCAGGGAAATCCCTGAATTGATATTTTTAAAAAGCAAAAGTCACTCAGTCATGTCCGACTCTTTGCAACACCATGGACTATACAGTCCATGGAATTCTCCAGGCCAGAATACTGGAGTGGGTAGCCTTTCCCTTCTCCAGGGAATCTTCCCAACCCAGGGATTGAACTCAGGTCTCCCGTTATGCAGGCAGATTCTTTACCAGCTGAGCTACCAGGAAAAAGTTAAATTCCCTCTTTTAAAAAGAGAAAATCTAAATATGAAACTCCAAAACCTACTTTCTTAGACTTTTTCAGAGCTTAAGTGCGGGCTACCGTATTTAACATAGATAAGTTGGGGCTACCATATTTAACACAGATAAGTCGGGGCTGCCATATTTAACACACATAACAATCCAACTGGTGCACTGGAGAACCCAAGTGGAGGTGGGTTTTGCAGCTTCTTCCGTGACTTGTAGGTTCCTCCACAGGTGCAATGGGGGCCTGGCCTCTCCTCTCTTCTGCAGACCTGACAGCCCTCAAGGCCAACTCAAGCTCTGCTTTCCATGCAGGGTCCTGTGATTGCCCCTCTCTTTCTATCCTTTTGTGCTGATGACACTCTCCATTCTGGCCACTGGCCATTGAACACATTTCGCTGTTTTATGCAGTTAGTATTATAATTTTTCTTTGTCTCTCTGAGTCGTTTTCACAGAGCTTGAGGGCAAGACCTGTTTCCTGTGTCCCTTCAATGCATCGTGCTGTAAAGATTTGATCACTGGATCTCCCTCCGTCTCAGCAGAAAGAAAAGGCAGGGCAAAGAGCCATTAGCTGTTCAGACTTCTGAACAGGAAGGAGATGAATTCCTAACATGAGCCGATCTCACCTTGGTTTGAGGAGGAAACTGGGACCAGTGAGGAGGAGTGACTTTCTCAAGGTCACAAAGCTAATCAGTGGCAGGTCCCTTCAGTCTAGTGAAGGTATCAGCAAAAGGAATTGAACATTTTCCCCTGTCTTTTTAAAAGTTTTATTTTTAGTTGCAAAACACATGCACACCAGAAGTCTTCTGTTTTTATTAGGTCATGGGTTTGGCTTCGGGGTCAAGGAAGCTGGAATTCTAACTAGTGGTTACAGGACTTTTGGAGCCTCAGTTTCCCTGTCGGTCACGGGAGGGGGTTGGATCACATCTCTGAAGTCCCCTTGGGTCCTATCATTCTGCAGTTCTTAGCCAGTTCCTGGTTCACACTGACATGAGCTCAAGACCCTCCTGGTGAGTCCCTGGGGACCCCGTGTCCCCTCCTCAGAGGCAGTCACTGCCTCTTTCATCTCAGGGAGCCGAGAGCTCAGCGACTTCCAGCGCCGGGGACCTGCAGCTTCTTCAGCGAGAAGCAGCCGGGGAGCCTGCTGACCCCAAGGAGCCCTGGAACACACGAATCAAAATAGCTGTGTGATGTCACGTCATGATGGGAGTGCGCTCCGGCCAGCCGGGGCCAGGATTGTCTGCACCGGGTGGTTTCCTTTTACAGTCTTTTTAAAGGGACCTCTGCAGACCCACACATGACCGGCCGGCATTGCCCTCCTCCCATTGCCTAGCTCGTCTTCCCTCCCTTTTTTTTTTTCCATTTTCAGGAGGAAAAAGCCCCGAGCGCCTGAGTGTGTGGCGACCTTAACTATATAAACAGGCCTGCCTGCGCTCCCGGGCCAGCTTCTTGCCTGCTTAAGGGCAGCGGCTGCTCCGGCTTTGCCGCAGCCCCGGCGGGTGGGTGCAGAGGTGAGGACCACCCGGCCTGCCCAGTGGCTTCTGGCCCCGCGGGCGACCCCTCCGGCATTGGCTGGGGACCCCAGGCTGTGGCTGGCACGCGCGGGTGGCATCTCTGAGCTCTCGGGCCCCACACCTGCCAGCCCATGCAGCGGCCTCCCTGGCCCCCGGCCATCCGGGGCTGACGCTGCCCACCGCGAGTCCTGGCATGCACACCTGGCCCAGCTCCCACAGCGCCCACAGCTCCCCATGAAGCGGTTTGGCAGCCTCAGAGGCAACAGAAAGTGCAAAGACCCAAGCCAGAGCACCGGGAGGCGGCAGTCAGAGCCTCGTGGCCTTTGTGGTAGGACCCTTCCCTTTGCCCAGCCTTGTGCTGGTCTCGGGGCCAGTCTGTGTGTGTGTGTGTGTGTGTGTGTGTGTGTGTGTGTGTCTCTGTATGTGTGTGTGTCTGTATGTGTGTGTGTACGCGTGCACAGCCTCCCAGGTGACAGCTGTGTGCAGATACGGCCATCAGGCAGAGGAGACAGATGGGGACGTGTGTCCTTAGGAGCAGTCCCGCCTCCGCTGTCCAGGACGGCCCAGCAATTGAGTGATCCATGGGACTGGCATTTGTTTCGGCAAAAGCAGCGGCCTGGGGACAAGTAAGAATGGACCAGAGCTGTTGTTGGCGGCTATGAAGTACGAGTGTGTGTGTGCAGAGAAAACTAGCGCCAGAGATCACAGAGGATGCCTTTCTCTCATCCCCTTGAGCCCACGGCTGTGTCACCGGGCGGTCAAGGGTTAACACGGGAGGGAAGGGTTAACGCCTGCCTTGACTTTTGTCCCAGGGCTGGGGGTGAGGTGTGGGGAGAAGCTCGCTGTGTGATCTCCCTGGCTTCTGGGACCTTCTTGTGGCCTCTCCAGGTACAGGGGGTCGGGACCAGTGTGCCTGGTTCCTGGGGTGAACCATCTGCAGTTCAGTATTTCCAGTGGCCTGCGAGTGTGAGGGAGGCACTCTGGCTGGTGTCGGGCAGGTGGATTTCAAGGCAGCCAGGGCTTCCCAGAGTGGCTAAGGCCTGCCCACTTCCTAAGAATCGGGAGTTTGCCTGCCCTGAAGGCTGCAGCTTGCAGAACACGGACACTCCTGAACACTCTCCCCTAAGACAGAGCAGCAGCCCCTCACACAGCCAGGGGAGCAAAGAGGGGCAAGCTGACAGGTGCACTCAGTTGTGTTCCTTGGGTAGAAGGCCACATGGTTTTGTGTAGTAAGGAAATGACTTTGGCCAAACACCTCGGCAGTACATGGAAACTGGAATATAGGCACGAGTGCGTCTTCAGTCTCTTCAGCCGTGTCCGACTCTTTGTGACCCCGTGGACTGTAGTCGACCAGGCTCCTCTGTCCGTGGGATTCTCCAGGCAAGAATGCTGGAGAGGGCTGCCTTGCGCTCGCTCCTCCAGGGGATCTTCCCGAACCAGGGATCCAGGTCGGGTCTGTCTGCACCTCCTGCATTGCAGGCAGATTCCTTACCGACTGAGCCAACTGGGAAGCCTAGAATACAGGCGTGCCTCATTTCCTTGCATTTCTCTCTCTCTCTCTTTTTTTTTTTACAAATTGAAGGTTTGTGGCACCCCTGTGTTGTCAGATGATGACTAGCCTTATATTTTAGCAGTGAAGTATTTTAATTAAGGGATGTACATTGTTTTCTAGACATAATGCTGTTGCACACTTCGCAGGCTACGTTACTGTATGATCGTTGCTCATATATGCACTTGGAAACTGAGAAATCCGTGTGGCTCCCTTCACCGTTCTGATATTCACTTTATTGCAATGGGTTGGAAACTGAACCTGCAGTATCTCCAAGGCAGTGCCTGTAGTAGGAAAAGAAAAAGGTAAACAGAAAACCTGCCGACGTCGCTTGCTACACCCAGTTTAGCCAATTACTTCCCGAAGCTCCTTATGGACCCAGTGTGCCACTGATAACCCCAGGGAGCATAAGCAAAGGAGACAGCAGCTCTGAAATTCAGGGAGTTTTCGGTCTTGTGAAGGAATTAGAGAGCAGTGTCTGACTGCACCGTGTGCAAAGGTGAGTTGCTGGAGCAGAACAGTGCCTACCCTGACACAGCAGGGGAGGAGGTGGGGGGACAGGCACCCACCTGTTGTTCAGTCGCCCAGTCGTGTCCAGCTCTTTATGACCCCGTGTAGCACGCCAGGCCTCCCTGTCCATCACCAGCCCCCGGAGCTTACTCAAACTCATGTCCATCTAGTTGGTGATGCCATCCAACCATCTCATCCTCTGCCACCCCTTTCTCCTCCTGCCTTCAATCTTTCCCAGCATCAGGGTCTTCCCAATGAGTCGGCTCTTCAAATTAGGTGGCCAAAGTACTGGAGCTTCAGCTTCCGGCTTAATTAGACATGGTTTTAAAAGAAGACTCTTCTTTTAAATAATAAAGGAATAAACATTCATTTACTATAGAGCTAAGTCTAAACCTGTTATTTAACTAAAAGTCTGGTTTTGCTAATGAGCATGGGTGGGCCCATTAAGGGAAAAAAAAAAGCCCGTTACTTGCCAGACAGTGGCTCTCCCTGGTGTTTTAAATCTGTCATCCTGTCTGTTCCGCTTCTGAAATAAAAAATAATATTTGCATGTTGACCAGGCTTTACACGTGCTCACATGCAAATGCCGGCTCTGATTGCAGGGTCAGGAAAATCAGAGTATCTTCTAGAACCTTGCTCTGGGATTTGGGACACAGCCCGTGCATCCAGTTTTCCTTTTGTCAGAGTCGCAGCGTGAGAGCCGTGGAGCAGGGGCAGGCCACAGGTGCTGGTCCCTCAGTCATGTGTGGTGTGGCTGCATCAGATGAAAGAAAAGCAGGGTGTGGACTGAGCATCCTCCCAGCTCCCTGCCTGCCTCCTACCCCTTCCCCAAGACCAGACGGAACCCCGCCTACCTGAAACCATCCCACCTGCCGATTCAGTGATCTCCAGGCTTCTTAGGGACAGAGACCGCGTCCCCAAGGAAGCTTCCTATCCATCTTCCAACTCTGATGCCTTGAAGCATCCCAGGTTCTCACTAGAGAATTGCTGGTTATGGGGCAGATTGAAATAGGGTCCCTCCACAGTTACTCCTGCTTCTCCAGCAGCACTGTTTCCGGACTTTGCTTTCTTTTCATTCCCTTCCAGCTGATCCCTCTCCTCCCTATGGTTATCCTTATGTGGGTGCTCAGCGGTGTCCAACTGCAGCCGACCCCATGGACTGTGTCTGTCCATGGAATTCTTCAGGCAAGAATCCTGGAGTGGGTTGTCATTTCCTCCCCCAGGGGGTTTTCCGGACCCAGGAATTGAACCCATATCTCCAACCTGCATCTCCTATGTCTTGGATTCTTTACCTCCTGAGCCACTGGTGAAACCCTGGAGCTTAAGAGTTTCAGAGAAGTCTTCTCTCTTTTAAGAAAGCTTCCATGAGCGCTGGGAGGATGTCTGCCTTTCACCCACCCTCCACCTTCCCCGGATCAGGTGAACACGGGTGGTCAGCACGATTCTACGTGTTCTTTGGCCGCCTCTGTGGCCCCATCTGTCTTTTCCGGGAACCACTCACTGTATCCTCTGTTCCATTTCAAGGTGGGGTCGTTCCTCACACACAGTTGCACGTGCACACACAGGCACCCCTGTAGCCTCCTTTCCCCTCTCATTTCAGCTGTGCTGGGTCTTTGCTGAGGCTCGTGGGTTGTTCTGCATGCATGGACTAAGTTGTCCCGCAACACATGGGATCTCAGTTTCCTGACCAGGGGATCGAACTCACGTCCCCTGCATTAGAAGGCAGATTTCTTAACCACTGCACCACCAAGGAAGCAGGCAGAACAACCACAAGCAGGAAATGAAGGCCTGGCAGATCGGCAGTTACTTAATCCATGTATGTTTGCCCCTGGCCGGCATGTTTGTTTAGAAGCCTGTAGCTCTGGTTGGAGTTTTAAACACTTCAAGCCTGGTAACAAAATGCCCCGGAAAGTTCTGATTCACGAGAAGCTTGCCCCTTCTGGCCCAGAGCTTAGGGTCCACCCAGCTTCCCACCCCCCGACAAAGCTCAATAGGTACCTCTCTCTGCAGATGTCGTACTCTCTAGGCAAACACAGCGATGGTCTGGACTTAAGCCTTCAATTTCGGCCTTTTTGGTCAACAGAGGTCCAGATGATGTGGACAAAGAGCATGTGGCAATAGTAATAAAAATGTAGAAGGCAGATTAGGAAAGGATTTTGCTCATCAGTTCAGAAAACTGTAGCAACTTGTCTGCCGTATGTAGTGAGAGGCGAGTGATTAAACAGAAGCTACCTGGAGCCTTAAGAGGCCCCTTCTGAGGGCCAGCACTAGAGCCAGGAAGCCCCTCGGTGTGCCAGGAGGCTGTGTCCCCATGCGGCTGGGGTCCAGGGGACACTGGAGACCGGAGCCCCCGGCAAGTCTTGTTTTGCACTGAGCCTCCTCCTCCTGTTAGCCCTCCTTGTGATGAATGTGCAACCACTTCTGGGACGAAACTCCAAAGTTCCTCCTGCCCGAGTTCATGCATCGCCCAACGCTGCCTGTCCCAGTCTCTCATCCCCTGTTAATGCCAGCGGAGCTTGCATCCGCTGTGCCACTGCGGGGACCGTGGCTCATCTTTGCCTCAGCAGCGGGCACGGCTGTTGTCCTGACTCCCCTCAGTATCCCCGGGACCCTCTGCTCCCTGCCCAGCCCCTTGTTACCTCCGTGCTGCTTCTGGGTTCCTGCCTGCCCACCTAGCTTCCAGTGTCCAGACTGGGGTGGCCTTGAGAGAGCCCAGTATTCATTCAGTCACCCATTCGAATGTATGTGTTTAGTTATTTATGATGGAACATTTCAAGCATCCAGAGAAGGGGGAGAATGGAGGAATGGTGTCCATATTCAGGCTCAGTGGTGAGAAGCGCTCTGCCAGCCCCGTGGAAGAGGAGCCTGGCGGGCTGCGGTCCGCAGGGTCGCAGAGTCAGGCATGACTCGCGGTGAACGCTCCCACTTCCGCTTCCCTTTCTGCCAGTCCCGCCAGTGCCTGAGCTGCTCGGCGCCAACGCTGGGGGTACAGACACCAGCGCGCCCTCCCAGGGCAAGCCACTGGGATGGTTCTTTAAACTGCGGTAAAAGAGACGGGATGAGATGGTTCGGCAGCATCACCGACTCAACGGACATGAGTTTGAGCCTAACTCTGGGAGATCGTGGAGGACAGAGGAACCTGGCGGGCTACAGTCCCCAGGGTCACAAAGGCTCAGACACAACTTAGCCACCCAACCAGTACAGCAAAGTAGGTGGAACGTAAGACTTACCACCGTGCCCACTTTCACCCGTGCTCTTCACTGGACTTAGCTCATTCTCACTGTTGAGCAGACCATCGCCACCGGCATCTCCAGGACTTCCCAGCGTGTCCAGCCAGACCTCTGTCCCTCTTGACAGCTGGCCCCTCTGTCTGCCCCCAGTGCTGGCACCCCCCAGCTTCTCCTCCCTGCCCCTCTCCATGCACGCTCCGGGTGCCTCACGAGCGGAATCACATGGTGCTCCTCCCTTTTGTTTGGCCTGTTCAACAGCTGAGCGAGTTTTCCTTTGTGATGCCGGGCTGTGGGGAGCGCTGTGGGGGCAAGGGCAGGGCGGGGGGTCGGAGGGGACAGGAGGAGACGCCGTGTGGACCCTGAGGCAGGTCCTTCCAGACAGATGGAAGGCCTAGGCCCTGGGGAGGGTGAGCCTTGGGTCCAGGGGCACCGAGGAGCCAGTGTGACTGGACGGCAGGAAGCAGGGCAAAGCCCTTAGGCAGGGGCCCAGCAACAGTGGGGACCGAGGCAGGTGAGGGGTGAGGGGGCGTGAGATGAAGCCCCCAGGGGTCTTGAGTCAGCACTGCTGGGCTCTGGGGGCTGGGGTCTTGCCCAAGGCCATGGAACGGTAAGGGCAGAGCTGGGGTTATGAGCCTGTGTCCCCAGCCCTCTGCAGGCCCGATGCCCACCCAGAGCGGCTGGCCCTGGCTCCCAGCCTCTCTGCCGAGCCTGCGCCCACACAGGAGACCCCAGAGAGCCTGCAGCTCGTCTGCAAGGGGAAGGGGTCGGGGATTCAGACTCTATAATGTCTGGGGGAGGTGTTTGGGATTCAGAATGGTCAGAGGAGGCTGGCTCACCACCTCCCGCCCATCGTCCACACCTCAAACCCAGCTGGGAGGGCTTATCTTCCTTTGCCCAGTTTTCCTCCGTGTCGCCGTCGCCACGCTGCGTGGCAGCCCTGGCCCACCATCCAAGGAAGACAGGTGGAAGGAGGGGCCCAGGCAAGGGGCTTCCCGGGAAAATCCTAGTTAAGCACGTCCCCCTTCATCTGCCCCCAACGGCCGCCCTGGATCACCGGCCAGTGGGCCAGTCACCAGCTGACAGGCGGGCACAGAGCAGCAGGGCTGTGGGTGTTCTCACTGCACGCCTGCCTCCAGGGGTGGAGGTGAGGATGGAGGAGACAGAGCAACCGGCCTTCACTCTCAGTGCCCCTTCCTTTCCCAGCCCCAAAGGGGGCAGACTAGGAACATTCTAGAAACAAGGCCCGAGTGATGATGGAGACAGTGAAGTACCTGGAGCAGGTGTGGCTCCGGGGAGTCCTGCTTCGGGGCAGAGTGCCTTGACACCAGACATGGCGAGTCTGTAACTCCAGGACTGAGGGTGTGTGTGAAGACAGTGGGACCCGATCGCAGAGCCTGGTGGAGTGAAGAGAGGAATAAGGGAGAAAGAAGTAAGGTGGGAGTGGGTGGACCTCACAAAGTGACCCCGCTCTGTGATGGAGACGCCTCGGGGCTGGAAAGCCTGGCCGGGGTCAGATGACACCTGCTGCTCTGTCCTGCAGACCCTCCCGCTGGGACCTGGTCTAAGGGCCCAGGGGGCTTGGCACCCAAAAGAGCAGCATCTGGGGCTTCCAGCATCCAGAGCAGACTGAGAACCTGGGACATTTAAAGAGACGGTGATTTCTGTCCTCAGCTCATTTGTCGTGGTTCTTCAGTCGCTGAGTCGTGCCTGATTCTTTGCAACCCCAAGGACTGCAGCGCACCAGGCCTCCCTGTCCTTCAGTGTCTCCTGGAGCTTGCTCAAACTCATCCCTATTGAATCAGTGATGCCGTCCAACAATCTCCTCCTCTGTCATCCCCTTCTCCTCCTGCCCTCAATCTTTCCCAGCATCAGGATCTTTTCCAATGAGTCAGCTCTTCACATCAGGTGGTCAAAGTATTGGACTTTCAGCTTCAGCATCAGTCCTTCCAATGAATATTCAGGACTGATTTCCTCTAGGATGGACTGGTTGGATCTCCTTGCAGTCCAAGGGACTCTCAAGAGTCTTCTCCAGCACCACAGTTCAAAAGCATCAGTTCTTCACTACTCAGCTTTCTTTATGGTTCAACTCACATCCATACATGACTACTGGAAAAACCATAGCTTTGACTACATGGACCTTTGTTGGCAAAGTGATATCTTTGCTTTTTAATATGCTGTCTAGGTTTGTCATAGCTTTCCTTTCAAGGAGCAAGCATCTTTTAATTTCAAGGCTGCAGTCAGTGTCTATAGTGATTTTGGAGCCCAAGAAAATAAAATCTGTCATTGCTTCCACTGTTTTCCTCAACTCTTAGTTTGTCTTTAATGATCGAGAAGGAAAACACGTGGTCCAGACCCTGTCGACGAGCACCAGGACGCCTCTGGGCCGCTGCTGCCCTTGGCCCTGGGCTGCTGGCCCCCGCAGGTGTCTCCTGACTGTGGCGGTGGTCAGGGCGTAATCCCCAGGAGAAAGTGTGTCCCCTCCCAGGGAGGCCCCACCTCAGACCTGTGTGTGGCCCGTGGAGTCTGGGGTGATTGGTGTCCCCAGAGCTGTGCGGGGAGGTGTGGTGTGGTCCTCCAGCAAACCCAGGCCGGAAGCAGGGCTGCGGCGCCCGCCTGGGGCCCCAGAGCCAAGGGCCCTTCTGAGACGGATGCGTGGGGGGCTCAGAGGGCGTCTTGGTGGCTCAGATGGCTACAAGGCTTTGCCGAAAGAGGCAGCACAAGCCAGCTGATGCGAGTGACTTCACAGGTGCACAGCAGATGAATGATAAGACTGCCAGGGCTCAGCCTCGCCTGCGGTCAGCTGTCCTGCCGCTTTCATGTCCATAATCCAAATCCCTGGGCTTCGCTGCTTGGCTCAGTGGTGAAGAATCCACCTGCCAACGCAGGAGATATGGGTTCGATTCCTGATCCGGGAAGATCCCACGTGCAGCGGAGCAGCCAAGCCCATGGGCCACAGCTACTGGGCCTGTGTTCTGGAGCCCGGGAGCCGTCACCACTGAGCGCCCTGGAGCCTCTGCTGCGCAACAAGAGAAGCCACCGCAACGAGAAGCCCAAGCATCCAAGAACAGGCCGCGCTCGCCGCCACTAGAGAAAAGCCGGAACAACAGCAAAGACCCGGCACAGCCGAAAAGAAAGAAAGAACGGATTTGTTTAAGATTCCAAATGCCCCCAACCCCAGCCCCTGCCTCCTCGAGATGCTGGGCTCTGCGGGGAGACAAGGCTGAGAGGAGGAGGACAAGCCCCTGCCCGCTGAGTTCCTAGCCCCGGGCCTCAGGCCTCGGGTCTGTTGTCTTCCTTCCTCTGCGTGCACCTGGGAAATCAGTCCAGTGCACAGGCGCTTCCGCAAGGGCTTCTGAGAAAGGCCCTGTGAGTCAGAGTCAAGTGCATGCTTTTCCTTGCAGCTTTTCTGTTGACGGAAGATTTCGTCTGTGTGGATATGGGGAGTCCTCATGTCTGCCAGTGCAGAGCAAAGAAAGAAACACACCTAGTGTAGACAGTGGGGAGCTGTACTTTTATTTTCTGTTAATTAGCTAGTTTATTTTTGGCTGCTCTGGGTCTTGGTTGCTGCCCACAGGCTTTCTCTAATTGCAATGGGCAGGGGCCACTCTCTAGTAGTCGTGGTGCGGGCTTCTCATTGCAATGTCTTCTCTTGTTGCAGAGCACAGGCTCCAGGGCGTGGGGCTCAGTAATTATGGCAAGTGGGCTCTTTCCGGATCAGGGACTGAACCCATATCCCCTGCACTGGCAGGCGGATTCTAATTGCAATGGGCAGGGGCCACTCTCTAGTAGTCGTGGTGCGGGCTTCTCATTGCAATGTCTTCTCTTGTTGCAGAGCACAGGCTCCAGGGCGTGGGGCTCAGTAATTATGGCAAGTGGGCTCTTTCCGGATCAGGGACTGAACCCATATCCCCTGCACTGGCAGGCGGATTCTTATCCACTGGACCACCAGGGAAGTCCCAAGACGATGAAGTGAAGTGAAGTGAATTGAAGTCGCTCAGTCATGTCCAACTCTTTGCGACCCAGTGGACTGTAGCCTACCAGGCTTCTCTGTCCATGGGATTCTCTAGGCAAGAATACTGGAGTGGGTTACCATTTCCTTCTCCAGGGGATCTTCCCAACTCAGGGATCTAACTGGGTCTCCTGCATCAGAGGCAGACAGAGGTGTATATTTAAATGGCGATTTCATTGTTATTCTGGTGCTGTGTTGCCGACAGGTCAGGACTGGATGCCGCAGAAAGGCCATTGGTCACCCTCAGTTCCCAAGAGGAGGGGGCACGGCCTCCCCCACCCATGCCCTGCAGGACCACGCGGGGAAGCTCCAGGGTCAGTGGAGGGGGAAGAAGCCAGGGGAAAGGGTGGGTGGGAGCCTTCATTGTGGTTTACACGGGAGAGACAAGGCCAGGCAGAGCAAGCAGGGTTGGGGTGGGCTAGCTGAATCATTTCAGCAGGCACTGGGGTCTGGGGCTGTCTGTAGTCTGGGACTTGCCCCTGGTATGATCAGGCAGGGGTAGTGCCCTCTAGAGCATAAAGACCAGCTGCAGGAGGGTGCCTCCCAGCAGGACTGTGGATTGGCTTGTTTGCATATGAAAGGCAGGCTCCCTGCGAGGGAGGGGCAGGCTAACCCCAGAAGGGGCAGGCCTCCCCAGTCAGCCAGAGGCCAGATGCCAGACCATAGAGAACACAGAAAATAAGAAAATCTAGTCAACGCAGGATGCTGCCACCCCCATAGTTCTCACTTGTTCTCTTTGCCCATAACTTCGAAGTGTTTCCGACTTCACTGGGGGGAGACCTGCCTGCCCTGAGACTCCAGCCTCCAGCTCAGAGGGGAGGAGGGGCTGGTGTTCCCAGGTCCAAATGCCCCGGACTCCTCGTCTGACACACCCAGCGGTTCAGGCCCCCGAGGAATAGGGAGAAGGGCTGTCTGTGCCTGGCAGGTCTCCTTCAGGTCTTGCATCCCATCTTGAGGCCTCAGGAAATGCCCATGAATGACTGCAGACCAGCTTATGGGTGCCGCCTATTCCCCCTACCATCCCCACCACCACCACGCTGGTCGTCAGGGCTGGCCCATCAAATGACCACGTACCCACCCTTAGTGTGGCCGATGGACGCACGGCAAGTGGGTTCTGAACACACACACTGCCAGGGGTGCTCTGTGGTCACTTCCGCGTGGAGTCTGGGAGTCCCTAATCGTGGTCGTGTTTCTGGATGAAAGTGACAGGGAGATGTGGCCAGGCTGGCACAAGGGTGCACTGGGGACTCAGCATCACCTGTGAGCTCTGGGAGGCCCGCAAGTCGCCCCATATCGGGGTTGCCCTGGAGCAGAGCTCCACTCACAATCTGACGCCCCGCCCAGGGTCTGCCCCCTCCCAGCCCTGCCCTGTGTGTCCTCTCTGCCTGGTTCTGCACCCACCTGGGCCTCAGACGTGAGCATCAAGATGTGTATAAGAGACAGCTGCTGCCCTTGGCCCTGGGCTGCTGGCCCCCGCAGGTGTCTCCTGACTGTGGCGGTGGTCAGGGCGTAATCCCCAGGAGAAAGTGTGTCCCCTCCCAGGGAGGCCCCACCTCAGACCTGTGTGTGGCCCGTGGAGTCTGGGGTGATTGGTGTCCCCAGAGCTGTGCGGGGAGGTGTGGTGTGGTCCTCCAGCAAACCCAGGCCGGAAGCAGGGGCGCGGCGCCCGCCTGGGGCTCCAGAGCCAAGGGCCCTTCTGAGACGGACGCGTGGGGGGCTCAGAGGGCGTCTTGGTGGCTCAGATGGCTACAAGGCTTTGCCGAAAGAGGCAGCACAAGCCAGCTGATGCGAGTGACTTCACAGATGCACAGCAGATGAATGCTAAGACTGCCAGGGCTCAGCCTCGCCTGCGGCCAGCTGTCCTGCCGCTTTCATGTCCATAATCCAAATCCCTGGGCTTCGCTGCTTGGCTCAGTGGTGAAGAATCCACCTGCCAACGCAGGAGATACGGGTTCGATTCCTGATCCGGGAAGATCCCACGTGCAGCGGAGCAGCCAAGCCCGTGGGCCACAGCTACTGGGCCTGTGTTCTGGAGCCCGGGAGCCGTCACCACTGAGCGCCCTGGAGCCACTGCTGCGCAACAAGAGAAGCCACCGCAACGAGAAGCCCAAGCATCCACGAGAAGCCCAAGCATCCAAGAACAGGCCGCGCTCGCCACCACTAGAGAAAAGCCGGAACAGCAGCAAAGACCCGGCACAGCTGAAAAGGAAGAAAGAACAGATTTGTTTAAGATTCCAAATGCCCCCAACCCCAGCCCCTGCCTCCTCGAGATGCTAGGCTCTGCGGGGAGACAAGGCTGAGAGAAGAAGGACAAGCCCCTGCCCGCTGAGTTCCCAGCCCCGGGCCTCAGGCCTCGGGTCGGTTGTCTTCCTTCCTCTGCGCGCACCTGGGAAATCAGTCCAGTGCACAGGCGCTTCCACAAGGGCTTCTGAGAAAGGCCCTGTGAGTCAGAGTCAAGTGCATGCTTTTCCCTGCAGCTTTTCTGTTGACGGAAGATTTCGTCTGTGTGGATATGGGGAGTCCTTATGTCTGCCAGTGCAGAGCAAAGAAAGAAACACACCTAGTGTAGACAGTGGGCAGCTGTACTTTTATTTTCTGTTAATTAGCTAGTTTATTTTCGGCTGCTCTGGGTCTTGGTTGCTGCCCACAGGCTTTCTCTAATTGCAATGGGCAGGGGCCACTCTCTAGTAGTCGTGGTGCGGGCTTCTCATTGCAATGTCTTCTCTTGTTGCAGAGCACAGGCTCCAGGGCGTGGGGCTCAGTAATTATGGCAAGTGGGCTCTTTCCGGATCAGGGACTGAACCCATATCCCCTGCACTGGCAGGCGGATTCTTATCCACTGGACCACCAGGGAAGTCCCAAGACGATGAAGTGAAGTGAAGTGAATTGAAGTCGCTCAGTCATGTCCAACTCTTTGCGACCCAGTGGACTGTAGCCTACCAGGCTTCTCTGTCCATGGGATTCTCTAGGCAAGAATACTGGAGTGGGTTACCATTTCCTTCTCCAGGGGATCTTCCCAACTCAGGGATCTAACTGGGTCTCCTGCATCAGAGGCAGACAGAGGTGTATATTTAAATGGCGATTTCATTGTTATTCTGGTGCTGTGTTGCCGACAGGTCAGGACTGGATGCCGCAGAAAGGCCATTGGTCACCCTCAGTTCCCAAGAGGAGGGGGCACGGCCTCCCCCACCCATGCCCTGCAGGACCACGCGGGGAAGCTCCAGGGTCAGTGGAGGGGGAAGAAGCCAGGGGAAAGGGTGGGTGGGAGCCTTCATTGTGGTTTACACGGGAGAGACAAGGCCAGGCAGAGCAAGCAGGGTTGGGGTGGGCTAGCTGAATCATTTCAGCAGGCACTGGGGTCTGGGGCTGTCTGTAGTCTGGGACTTGCCCCTGGTATGATCAGGCAGGGGTAGTGCCCTCTAGAGCATAAAGACCAGCTGCAGGAGGGTGCCTCCCAGCAGGACTGTGGATTGGCTTGTTTGCATATGAAAGGCAGGCTCCCTGCGAGGGAGGGGCAGGCTAACCCCAGAAGGGGCAGGCCTCCCCAGTCAGCCAGACGCCAGATGCCAGACCATAGAGAACACAGAAAATAAGAAAATCTAGTCAACGCAGGATGCTGCCACCCCCATAGTTCTCACTTGTTCTCTTTGCCCATAACTTCGAAGTGTTTCCGACTTCACTGGGGAGACCTGCCTGCCCTGAGACTCCAGCCTCCAGCTCAGAGGGGAGGAGGGGCTGGTGTTCCCAGGTCCAAATGCCCCGGACTCCTCGTCTGACACACCCAGCGGTTCAGGCCCCCGAGGAATAGGGAGAAGGGCTGTCTGTGCCTGGCAGGTCTCCTTCAGGTCTTGCATCCCATCTTGAGGCCTCAGGAAATGCCCATGAATGACTGCAGACCAGCTTATGGGTGCCGCCTATTCCCCCTACCATCCCCACCACCACCACGCTGGTCGTCAGGGCTGGCCCATCAAATGACCACGTACCCACCCTTAGTGTGGCCGATGGACGCACGGCAAGTGGGTTCTGAACACACACACTGCCAGGGGTGCTCTGTGGTCACTTCCGCGTGGAGTCTGGGAGTCCCTAATCGTGGTCGTGTTTCTGGATGAAAGTGACAGGAAGGTGTGGCCAGGCTGGCACAAGGGTGCACTGGGGACTCAGCATCACCTGTGAGCTCTGGGAGGCCCGCAAGTCGCCCCATATCGGGGTTGCCCTGGAGCAGAGCTCCACTCACAATCTGACGCCCCGCCCAGGGTCTGCCCCCTCCCAGCCCTGCCCTGTGTGTCCTCTCTGCCTGGTTCTGCACCCACCTGGGCCTCAGACGTGAGCATCAGACTCTTGGAGCTCCCACCTCCTGCTCTGTGTCTGTGGCTCTCTCTGACGCTAAGGTTGAATCCACCGTACACATCTGTTAAGCTCCTACCTTGGGGTGTGGGTGTAGCTGCTGGGGACCGTGGGGAACAGGATAGGTGCTGAGCAAACATGCGTCCATAGTAATTAAAGTGCATAGTGAAATATTAAAGAGTAAGCTGAGAAGTCAGGAGGATGGATTTCGGTGTTCAGGAAGGCTGCTGTGGACAAGAATAAGCTCAAAGCATTAGGTCACAGCCAGTAGGGAGGAGAGGAGAGGGAAGATGGGGCAGAAGGGATCCAGGTGGGAGAAGCTGCCTGCAGAGGTCCAGGGCAGGTCTGGTCTGGCATGTGCAGCACCCCAAAGGGGCTCCCAGTGCCCAGGGGGACTCGGGGGGTCTCCGGCACCTGGAAGGCCATCTTCAGCGGGTACCACTCAGCCCAGTGTCGCTCTCAGATGTCTGGGAAAAGTGGTGGCCGTCACCGCCGGCTGACTGCCCTGCTTCTGACGTCCCTGCTGAGCTCAGTGTGGCTGTCGCTGAGGCAGGCCCACCTTTGCAGAATCCACCTGACTGGTGGTGACTGGTTTGTCAGCAAGACAGGGAAGGGAGCAGATCCAGTCCTAGAAAAGCAGGTTTTCTCTCAAACGAGGCGCAATGGACCTCTGCTGCAGGGTCCCCACGCAGCCCTGGCAACACCTAATATGCCTCTGCTTCTCGAGTCTGCCCTCATGGAGGCCTCTCTGGGTCACGTGGCTGAGAGGGACCTTCTGGATCCATGATTATCTTCAGAAGATAAAGGAGAGAGAATCCCACCGACTGTACTTTCCCTGCAGCTTCTCCTCTAGGTCCACGGCCCTGGAGATGTCCTCCTACAGTCGTGTCCTCCTATGACCTGCCTGGAGAAAACTCAACCCAGAGCCTGATGAACCTGGCTGGGCTGTTCTCATTCAACTCCTGGGCCACAGAGACTGTCTCACTCATTCTCTCTGCTGTGACAGAATCTCTCTGATGCCTGCTTCCCATCTTCCCCAGTCGCAGGACCTCAGTCTCATTAGTGAGCTATACGGGCAAGTGTTGTTTTCATTTAGAAAGACTCTTAAAAAGGGGGAGAACTGGGGACTTCCCCGGCTGTCCAATGGTTAAGATCCCTAGGTTCCACTGAAGGGGGCGAAGGTTTGATTCCCTGGTCAGAGAGCTAAGATTTTGCATGCTGCAAGGTAGGGGGAGGGGAAAAAGGAGGAGGAGAAGTAAATCCCCTTAGGTTCCTTTTTCCTGCCCCCTGCCATGAATGTAGATGTGAGGGTTGGAGCTCCGCAGCCATTTGGGATCATAAGGTGACTGCTTGAAGATGCAAGGAATGAGGTTAGTGGAAAATAAAGACAGGAGCCTGGGGTGACATTGTGAAGCTCCCATGCTAGCTATGGACCGCCTGTCTTTCAGACGTCTTTTTTATGTCAAAGAAGAATAAACCTCTTTCTGGCCGAAGCCACTGTCATTTTGGATTTTGCTGTTAAATAAAGACAAACTTAACAGAAACTGACACAGCCTAAGATGGAACTTGATCCATACCAGGCCTTCAGTAGCTACTTAAGACCAGGCGGGAGATCTGTGTGGGTGTGGCTCCTTCAGACCCAAGATCCCGAGGCCCAGGTGGGTGAGGGCTGCCCAGATCGGGAAGAGGACGAGTCTGTAAGGTCATCCCATGGACCTCTGTCCAGCTCCACTTTCCCCAGAGCTGTGTGTTCACTGTGCTGCAAGAACACTCTCTGTAAGGAAACTCTGATATTCTAAATTTAGACTAAAAAAATTAGGCCTGTGAGTGCTTTATACAAATGGGCCATTTCTTTAAATTGCTGTGTCCCTTTCTGTGGACATATTCCATCTTTTAAAATATGACTTCGTTTGAGACGATCCCACTGCAGAGAGAGAGAGATGAGCTATTACATCTATGAAGGTGTAAAGGCAAATTCACACCCGGCTTTTGGGCCACCATGGCGAGCTTGGGAGTAGCCGTGAAGTCTGGACTCTGTACTAACATGGCTTATTAAAAGAAAATTATTACAGTTAATCATAGACTTAAAAAAAAATATATATATATATCCATTTATTTATTTATTTTTGGCTGTGCTGAGTCCTTGCTGCTGGTGGGCTTTTCTCTAGTTGTGCTGAGCAGAGGCCACCTCCCGCCGTGGTTGTGGGGGCTTCTCCCTGCAGGGGCTTCTCCTGTTGCAGAGCACAGGCTCACAGCTCCAGCAGCTGCAGCACACGGCCTCATTATCTGTGCTCGGGCTTAGCTGCTCCGCGGCATGTGGAGTCATCCCAGCCCAGGGATCGAACCTGTGTCCCTTGCATTCGCAAGCAGATTTTTACCCACTAGGGAAATCCAACCATACACTTTTTAAAATCAGAATACAGTTGGCAGTCAGCCCTGTATCCGTTCAGGGTGGACAGCATACACCATGAACTTACCGCAAGTTTAATGAACCGACAAACCGCAACATGAGTCAGCCATAGGTATACATGCATCCCCTCCCTCTTGAACCGCCCTCCCATCTCCCTCCATATCCCACCCCTCTAGGTTGACACAGAGCCCCTGTTTGAATTTCCTGAAATGAATTATATTTTTCTCATACCTTTGTGACCATCTTCATCCAGCTCTCCTCCCTGATTTTCCACCCCCACCTCTGGTAAGCACCGCTCTGATCTCTTTTTCTGTGAGCTTGTGTGTTGGTTTGGTTGTGTTTTTTAAGCATCTGTTTGTTATTTATTTGTTTGGCACCTTGAGTCTTGGCTGAGGCGTGTGGGGTCTAGGTCCCTGGCCGGGGGCTGAGCCCAGGCCCCCCGTGCTGGGAGGGTGCAGCCTTGGCCTCTGGGCCACCAGGGGGTCCTGGATTCTTTGGCTTTGCTGTCGTCCAGTCGCTCAGTCACGTCTGACTCCTGGACCCCTGACCCCACGGACCTTGGTTGGCAAAGTAATGTCTCTGCTTTTTAATACGCTGTCTAGGTTTGTCATCGCTTTTCTTGCAAGGAGCAAGTGTCTTTTGGTTTTGGTTTGGAAGTATAATTGCCTATAGCGCTGTGTTAAGCCCGATGTAGAGAGTCACCATTTCTGTACATTTTTAAGTGACGCCCCCAGGCCAACCCGGCCTTGGCCTTCCTTGCACTGCTGTGTCTCTGGGGCCCATCAGTGGATAAACCAGACACCCACAAGTTGACCCATCTGATAAGTGTTATTTATTGTACGTGTGTCAGGCTGCTTGAGAACGATGTGAAGACACCAGAGGAGGCTCAGCGGCTTGCACATAGGCAGAGGTGAGGGACAGTTGCCTGGAGAGGGGACCCCAGGACAGGCACTGGGGCTAAACACTCAGGGGCTTGGGTGTGAGCCGGGGGGCGGGGGAGTGTCTGCTCTGGACACAGGGGTAATACTGGATTGGTGGAGACTAGGGTGGGGGGTCTTGCCTAGTCAAGGAAATGTCTAGAAAGAGAAGATGGGGCCAGACTTTCACTGCTTCATAGTGTCACTTTATATTTTAAAATGCTTATGTAAATGGCTTCCCTGGTATCTTAGCTGGTCAAGAATCCACCTACAATGCAGGAGACCCTGGTTCCATTCCTAGGTCAGGAAGATCCACTGGAGAAGGGGTAGGCTGCCCACTCCAGTATTCTTGGGCTTCCCTGGTGGCTCAGCTGGTAAAGAATCCGCCTGCAACACAGGAGACCTGGGTTTGATCCCTGGGTTGGGAAGATACCTTGGAGAAGGGAACAGCTACCCACTCCAGTACTCTTGGCTGGAAAGTCCCATGGATGGAGGAGCCTGGTAGGCTGCAGTCCATGGAGTCACTAAGAGTCAGACACGACTGAGTGGCTTCACTTTCACTTTTCACTTTTGTGCATTGGAGAAGGAAATGGCAACCCATTCCAGTGTTCTTACCTGGAGAATCCCAGGGATGGGGGAGCCTGGTGGGCTGCCGTCTCTGGGGTCACACAGAGTCGGACACGGCTGAAGCAACTTAGCAGCAGCAGCAACAATGCCAGGCTGGAGATCGAGCTAGGAACAGGGGCCTCTGGGAGGGAGTGTGAGCCTATCGTGCATGGGGTGGGGGGCTCGGGGAAGGGGCTGGTGAGCTGAAACTCCACCGAGGGGAGCTTGTCCCTAGAGCGCACAGCCCTCCGGGACCTAGGCTGCAGCTCCCCAGGGCTGCAGGGGTGTCGAGCCCTGAAGCAGCACCCCCCGTGCCCCCGTGAGCAGCCCCGTGGCTCTGAGCCTGGCCTCTTGCAGGTGGGTGTCTCGCGGTGCTGGCCAGGTGCAGACCCCAATCGCCCGCCTGGAGAACCGGACCTGAGCAGCATCTAGGGGAGAGCAGAAGGCCACATGGGAAGGGGCTGCCCTGGCCTGGGGGGCTACGACGTCCCCGTCGTGAACTATCTGTGTTGATGTCCCTTGTGTGGCTGACTTGACATTTCATGTTCAGTCACCCTGTTAGGGCAGGAGGTGGGGCCCAGGGAGAGGTGGGTGCCTGGCATCTCAGCCTCCTCCAGGCATCACGCCCCGCACGGGGCCTCCCGCTGCTGACTGTGTGGGGCAATCACACTCTCCCTGCTCCCCTGCAGGGCCAGCAGAGCATCTCCTTCTCCACCCCCCAAGGCTGTCCCCCGCCGCCGGCTGTGACTCCTGGGAGAGACTGAGTCCAGAGTCCCGTCTGTCCTCCCTGCGTCTCATTCCTGGGTGACCCAGCCACTCGTGGAACAGCCATAGCCGGTCAACAGAAGTGACAGCCGGGACATCAGAAGTGGCCAAGCCTTGGGTGGTCTCTGAGCAGCTGTGGAGATGGGGGGAAGCGCCGTGCCTTCAGTCTGGTGCCGGTGGACCAAGCACCCTGGGGTGTGCTGAGCCTGGGGGATTACCCTCCCCTCCACAGTCCTTCCAGGGTCTCCCTTCTGCAGGATCACCCCCAGCAGGGACCCAGGGGTGGGCGTGTAGCGCTTGGGAGTCCACGCGTCCTGATACCTACACTCAAATCCCTCTAGCACCGAGAGCCTTTCACACCACCTTGTTGATTCTGGACTAACAATGCAGCAAACTTGTAAAACCTTGTTCATGTAAATTTTGCTACGTGTATGCCTGCTCAGTCATGTCTCTTTGCAACTGCGTGGACTGCAGCCCACCAGGCTGCTCTGTCCGTGGGATTCTCCAGGCAAGAATACTGGAGTGGGTTGCCATGCGCTCCTCCAGGGAACCTTCCCCACCCAGGGACCGAACCTGGTCTCTTGCATCTCCTGCGCTGGCAGGCGGGTCCTTTACCAGCTACCGCAGACGCTTGCAGAAGCGTG
>SJYC01019831.1:0-19525 GCA_006408675.1 Madoqua kirkii
ATGGCTGGATGGCATCACCAACTCGATGGACGTGAGTTTGAGTGAACTCCGGGAGTTGGTGATGGACAGGGAGGCCTGGCGTGCTGCAATTCATGGAGTTGCAAAGAGTCGGACACGACTGAGCGACTGAACTGAAGGACCGAAAGGCTCTGGGGGTGGAGGGGGTGCTACTCTGGGCGGGGGTGCCCAGTGTGGATGGATGGGGCCCAGTCAGCTGCACTTCGTCAGCCTGCTGGGGTGACTGTCCTCAAAGGGGGCAGTGGACACTCAGGGTGTTGTCTAGGGCTCCCTGCCCTGCACACCATTGGCACTCAGCCGGGTGCATCGTTACCGCTGGGAGCATTCCAGCCGAGGGTGAGATTTCACATGGGATGGGAGGTTTATGGAGATGCTGAGGTCCTAGCTACGCGATTCTGGCAGGAATGGAGCACAGATGTGGGTGAGAATGAGAGATCAGCTGGAAACGTGGAGTGGTGGTGAGACGGTAGCCCCCGGTGCACGGGCTGAGGCCAGCAGGGGTACTCAGGAGCCTGGGCTTGGCCACTGCTGGGGAGACCCCCCCCCAAGTCTGCTCCAGTGGAGCCCTGACTGCCTGGGAGCCACAGACGATGGCAGGCGTTGGTACAGCCACTCCTTTCTCCTCAGTCTTTGATTGTAGTCAAGATAACATAAAATGCACCATCTTAACCATTTTGAAGTGTCTGGTTCAGTGGAATTTAGCACTTTCACACTGACGCGTGACCATCACCACCGTCCATCCAGAACCTTGTCACCTTGCAAAATGGAATTTGTCCCCAGTTAAACAACAGTTCCCGTCTCCTGCCCCACCACCGTGCTGTTTTCTGTCTTCATGAATTTGACTGTTCCCAGAACCTCGTGTGGGCTTCCCCAGTGGTGCTAATGGTAAAGAATTGGCTTGCAACGCAGGAGACTCAGGATGCGAGGTCAGGCCCTGGGTGGGGAAGATCCCCTGGAGGAGGGCTTGGCAACCCACTCTGGTATTCTCACCTGGAGAATCCTGTGGACAGAGGAGCCTGGCGGGCTGCAGTCCCTGGGGTCACAGAGTCAGACACGGCTGATCAAGCACAAGCTCAGTATCCTCAATGTTTGTACTTTTGTGACTGGTGGAATAACGTGTGTCAGATCGCCCTTCATTTTTATTCCCTTTTGGGTACCTGCTGCATTCACTGACCCATTCACCTGCTGTGGACGTGGTCTCTCCCTGCCTTGATGGCTAGCCCCTCGAGACACTGATGGCCTGTTCCTCTCACCCTGGACAAGCTCACTTCACGTGCTGGTGGGCCCTCCTGGGGCTGCACACGAGCCCACACCGAGAGGGCCCCATGCCTCCCCTGATGGGCAATGAGCAGGTACTGCTGGGGGTCAGCCCCCAGGGGCTTTAGGGGCAGCCCCATGCCATGTAATCCAGGGACAGTGAGCACCCCCAAGACCCCTCATCTGACTTTCTCAAGGTACCAGATTTGGTCCCTTAGGGCTCAAATGGTGAAGAATCTGCCTGCAATACAGGAGACAGTGAATCCAACCCAGGTTCAGTCCCTGGGTGGGGAAGATCCTCTGGAGAAGGAAATGGCAGCCCACTCCAGTATTCTTGCCTGGTGAATCCCATAAACAGAGGAGCCTGATGGGCTACAGTCCATAAGGTCGAAAAGAGTCGGACACAACTGAGTGACTAAATTTCCCTTTTCACTTTGGCCCCAGCATCGCCCTCTGTCCCACGAACCCTCCCAGAGGCTCTGCCTTGTCAGCCTGGGCAGTTTGGCGCCAGTTCCCGTGCAGGACTTGGCTTACTACAATGAGCGATAATGATGGGTGAGGACTGGTTATTCGGGCGAGGAGCTGCGCAGCGGTTGGGAATGCTGGGCCGGGGAGCTGGTTTGAGGGCACAGGGCTCTTGGAAAAGATGGCAGAGAGGGCCCAAGAAGCCGGGAGGACTTCCAGGAGGAGGCAATGGGCCTTGGAGACCTGCCTGGTGTTGTCACAGGAGAGTGGGAACCAGCTCAGCCTTCTGAGGGGTCTAGAGGGTTTGCCTGGGCCAGGGAGGGGCTTGGAGTCACCTCTTCCCCAGTTGTGATGTCCTCAGGGGCAGGACAGAGCTGACGCACCGTGGAAATCCTCCGTCCCGGGCTTAAGAGGAGGAGTGGGAAGACCTCCGAGGCCAGAAAGGCCAACCATTTATCTGGTTGGATTGGCTGAAGTGTGGTCATTATAGAGGAAGGTCTCCAAAGGCTCAGAGAGATTGGAAAGTTTGCCTAGATTTTCATGGAAGACCTGCTCGCTTGCTCATTCACTCGCACACATGCACACGCATGCACACACACACACACACACACACACACACACACACGCGCGGGTCCTTTCAGCAGGACCATGGCACACGGTTTGTAAGGGAAGTCCACTGCTTTGACACGCTCTGCGGCCGCTGTCCGGGAGATCAGAGTTTACAGGGGGAACCAGCCGCTGCTCTGGGCATCCTAAATGCAGCGCCGATCACGAGACCCCGGGCAGCAGGGCCACGTGGCAACACTGAAGCCCCAAAGACGAGGCGGGCGTGGTGACCGTAGAGACAATGGGGTCAAGTGCAGTGAAAATAGTCCGACTCTGGCAGACCCATGGCTGGCTGATCTTGGCGGTCCTAGAAGTGAGACTGATGGGGGCCTCAATTCTTACTTGAAAATAGGTAACCAGTGAGCTCCAGGTCCAGTGAACAACAGTCTAGCTTGAATCATAAAAACCAGAGCATCGTGACCTCCTAAATTAATCCCGAGGCTAATCTGGTTAATCTGCCAGTTTTAACAGACCCAGAGCCAAAAAGGTAGACTACTGTCCTTTCCCTGGCCTTCCCCGAAGCTGCCTGTGGCTTCTTACCAGGGCGAGTGCGTTGGCAAAAAGGTGAGAATTAGACTCTTCAGAGGTGAGTGGACATTGACTCTGAGCTGACACGAACCCCAGGAGACCCAGAGCGCTGCTATGTCCCACCCTGCCCCGGCAGGAGCTTAGGGGAGGAGGAGGGCCTGGTGACTCCAGCAGAGAATTTCTGCTGCTCCCTCGTGGAGGGTGAAAGCCTTTCCCCTCGGCAGGCCTCAGTTTCCCCGTTTCTGGAGGCGGAGACCTGGGAGAGGCAGGAAGGGAGGCTGTGGGGCTGGGGCTGCCGGAAGCTCAGAAGCAGAAGCTGTGGGAAGGTTCAGAGGCGTTTGGGGAAGTGAGGAATGTTCTGTAATCAGAACCAGCGGCCCGCGTCTATCTAATCAGCGTGGGTACGTGTTAGCAGCACATCCAGAATAAGAACGTGCCCGTGACGGGCCAGCCCAGGGGCGGTCCTGGTGTTGAGCTGCTGGCTGACGGGGGACCCGAGGTGCCCGCTCTCCGTCCCTGACCCTCACTGGCATAGAACCCCAAGAGCATCTGTCTGTCCCCACCAGACCCTTGCTGGTTTCAAGAGGACGGATGGAATGCCTCCGCCCACCCCACCACTTCCTACCTGTCATTCATTTATGAGCCGCCAAGAGGGGCCGCTGGGAGGGAGAGCCTGCAAATGACTGACAATAGATGCCCGTCCCGGGCAGGTGTGATGCCCAGGGCAGGAAAGGGACCCTGGTGTTTGGGGGAGGAAGAGATGGGTCCGTGCAGGCAGGAGAAGGGAGTTTTCAAGCGGTCCTACCACCTTGACGGCCCTGCCAAGCGCAGGTCTTTAGGCCCTACCAGCCCCAGGTAGGGAGCAGCGTTTAGCTTTGCTCAGAGAGGACTCGTGCCAAGGACATCCTGGGGCTCCTGCCAAGATGCACAGCCTTTGTGCTGTGCCCACAGGAAACTGAAAGTCTTAGTCGTTCAGTCGTGTCTGACTCTTTGCAACCCCATGGACTGTAGCCCTCCAGGCTCCTCTGTCCATAGGATTTCCCAAGCAAGAATACTGGAGTGGGTTGCCATTTCCTACTCCAGAGGATCTTCCCCACCCAGGGATTGAACCTTGATCTCCTACACTTTGGGTATGTTAATAGATCTCAGAGCAGAAGGAATCTAAATGGCCTGCATCCCAGCCTCTGGCTTTCCAGTAGGTGCAAGATCAGTGCACCTGGCTCACAAATGAGGCACCTGGAGCTCAGATTATTTGCACAAACACCAAGCAACCACATATGCCGGAGTCCCCAGAATAGTTTCAGTCTCTAGAAAAATATTGTTTTGTTTAAAACGTATGCAACTGAACAGTTAATACGTGTGCAAGTTTTGTTGTTGTTGTTCAATCGCTGTCATGTCTGACTCTCTGTGACCCTCTGGACTGAAATACGCCAAACGGCTCTGTGCTCCACTATCTCCCGAAGTTTGCTCAAACTCATATTCTCTGAGTCGATGATGCTATCCAACCATCTCATCCTCTGCTGCCCCCTTCTCCTCCTGCCTTCAATCTTTCCCAGCATCAGGGCCTTTTCCAGTGAGTCGGGTCATTGCATCAGGTAGCCAAAGTACTGGAGCTTCAGCATCAGTCCTTCCAATGAATATTCAGGGTTGATTTCCTTTAGGATGGACTGGTTTGATCTCCTTGCTGTCCAAGGGACTCTCAAGAGTCTTCTCCAGCACCACAGTTCAAAAGCATGAATTCTTTGGTACTGAGCCTTATTCAGAAAGCACAAAGGCATATAGTAAAAAAAAAAAAAGTAAGCATTCTTCCACCCTGGACCTGGTCCCTTTCCCCAGAGCCAACAGTTGCTTCATGTCCTTCAGAGACAGTCTATGCATTGTTGAGTTTTTGTTTCATTTCTACACCTTGGTTTTAACCCCTAGGCAGCTCGCACTGGCAGTCCTTCCTGGTGGCCCATCAGGAGATGCCCTGTTCGTTTCCATGGTTGTGGGGTGCTCTGTTATGTCCCGAACTGGTCCTCCATCAATGGAGCCATTCTCAATCCTTTGCAGTAAAAAAGCCTTGCAACAGATATTGTCGTAGGTACTTCTCGTGCGTGTGTGTAAATATATCTGTGATAGAAACTCCTAGGTGTGGGAGTTTCTTCCCTGGTGGTCCAGCAGTTAAGACTTCGAGCTTCCACTGCAGGGGGCTGCAGGTTTGATTCCCTGGTCAGGGAGTTAAGATCTCACATGCTGCCAAAAAGAAAAGAAAGAAATGCCTAGAAGTTTGTTGGGTCAAGAGTGCATGGATTCTTACTGTGAGAGCTCTTGCTGAATCGCCCTGCGTGGAGGTCGTACCGCGTATGCTCGGCAAGCGCGCCTCCTCCCGACATCCTCCACACACGCAGAGATGAGTGCTCCTTGATCTTTGTCATCGTGGTGGTTTCAGAACTGAGCTATGATAGAGAAGCTTGGTGCTGGGACGGGGGCAGATGTGATGCGGGGCCAACCCCTCTCCGGGATCGTGAGTGTTTCTGGGTGTCACAGCGGGGTGCCCCTCCCCGTCCTGTGACAGCTCCTGGGGCTACTGCCGTATTTCCACACGTGTTGCCACCACAGATCCTCCCAACACCCCTCCCCCTCCCCCCAACAAAGGAGGTGGTCCAGGGATTCCATGTCTTGACTTTGACCTGAAACACTGCGGTCCTGGTAACACTGTGAGTTGAAGGCGGCACCCCCTGTGTCAAGGCAGACACAGGAGGCTACCCATGGGCCCGTCAACAGTCTGCCACCTGCAGGAACCTTTGCTGCTCCGCCTGCCATTGTGGGTGGCCTGGGATCTTCCCAAAGGCTTGGAAGCCTGCGAGAAAACTCTACAACCCAGCCTCAGGGGCTCAGCCCTCCCCTCCCACCTCCAGCATTCTGTAACCTGGGCTGCAGGCCACCTCAAATGCCCTACCCTCCTCTGTGTGCCTGGGGGTTCAGGGATGCCCTCACAGGGGATGCTGCCTGAGTCCAACCCAGCCCCCCACTTTGGGACTTTTCCTGGCCCCTGCTCCTGGAAGCCACGCCCCCCCCACCCTCCGCGTTCCTCCAGGCCACCTACGGTGCTCCCGTTCGAGGGCTTCCTCTAAGGTGTCCTCCTCCCTCGTGTCCTCCTCTGAGCCCCCTACTCACCTGCTGGATCCTTGTCCCCCTCTCTTCAGCCCTGAGGCCCATGGGTGATTGTTCATGGAGTAAGTAAACAAGGGCTCCTTCTGCTCCAGGAAATAGGTCCTGCTGTGGACCCCAGGGCCCCGTCCTCCTGCTTGGGTTCAAGGAACTTGGGGGACTCTGGAGATTTGAAAGTTTCTGGAGGCCTGGCATGCTGCGATTCATGGGGTTGCGAAGAGTCGGACACAACTGAGCGGCTGAACTGAACTGAACTGAATCTGTTCTGTGGAATGTTGGTCCTGCATCAACACCATCCCCTCTGGTTACATCCTTCATCTCAAGGTCCCCCGAGACCTTGAGCCACTCAGCCCCACCTGGCCTCCCCGCCACTTGTCCCCACTGGGAAACTGATGCCCATTTCAGTGGTTTTATGGGCAGGAATCTTCCTTAAATTATGATGGGGTATGTTCCAATAAACATACCAAAAGTCAAAGTACATTGTATACTCCTAACCTTCCACGCCTCACAGCTTAGCCCAGCTCACCCTCCATGTGCTCAGAGCACTCACAGTAGCCAACAGGTGGGCAGAATCCGCTAACACAGAACCTATTTTGTAATGCAGTGTTGAATATCTCAACACTGTACTGTACTGAAAAGGAAAAGCAGAAGGGCCCTCTGGGTCCAGAAGGGTCCTCCGTGTATCATGCTTTCACCTGTGACCGAGGGGGCTGACTGGGAGCTGGCCTGCCCAGCATCACGAGAGAGGTTGGACCACACAGCACTGTCCAGGGAAAGGGCAAAATTCAGAACGTAAAGTACAGTTTCTACTGCGTGTGTATCGCTTTCACACCAGCATGAAGTCAAAAAATCATGACTCAAACCAGCGTTAAGTTGGAGATGATCTGTGTTCATGGCTATGTGTCCAGCACTGCAGTCCATCTTAGAACAGTTTCCATCACCGCACAAAGGAAGCTTGGGTGCCTCAGCCAGCACCCCTCACTTCCATCTCCATGCATTCGCCTCTTCTGGTCGTTTCGTGTAAATGGAACCACCCTCCACGTGGCCTCGGCGACTGTCTTCTTTCGTGCACTTTTCGCACTTTTTCACTCTTTCCCCACGGCCAGCCTCTAAGGCAGGGCTGGTCAAGGCTGGGCATAACCAGCCAACGTCCCCCGAACTTAGCTCCCCAGGAGAAGGAGGGGCGCCAAGGAAACCAGAGTTTTCTGCAAGAGCCAAGTGAGAGTTCTCAAGAGCAAGGTCAGAAGGTCCGGTCCCATCACTTCATGGCAAATAGATGGGGAAACAGGGGAAACAGTGGAAACAGTGGCAGACTTTATTTTGGGGGGCTGCAGATGGTGACTGCAGCCATGAAATTAAAACACACTTACTCCTTGGAAGGAAATTTATGACCAACCTAGACAGCATATTAAAAAGCAGAGACATTATTTTGCCAACAAAGGTCCGTCTAGTCAAGGCTATGGTTTTTCCAGTAGTCAAGTATGGATGTTAAAGTTGGACTATAAAGAAAGCTGAGTGCTGAAGAATTGATGCTTTTGACCTGTGGTGTTGGAGAAGACTCTTGAGAGTCCCTTGGACTGCATGGAGATCCAACCAGTCCATCCTAAAGGAAATCAGTCCTCATTGGAGGGACTGATGCTGAAGCTGAAATTTCAATACTTTGGCCACCTGATGCGAAAAGCTGACTCATTTGAAAGGATCCTGATGCTAGCAAAGATTGAGGGCAGGAGGAGGCAGGGACAACAGAGGATGAGATGGTTGGATGACGTCACTGACTCAATGGACATGAGCTTGAGTAAACTCCGGGAGTTGGTGATGGATGGGGAGGCCTGGTGTGCTGCGGTCCATGGAGTTGCAAAGAGTTGGACACAACTGAGCGACTGAACTGAACTGAAAGTGAGAAGGAGACCTCTCTGCCCTGCTGTCTCAGTTGGGTCCGAGTCCACACTGGTTATACCAGAATCTAGGGATCCAAAAGATAACCAGCTAGTAAAAATAGGTATTCAAAGTTGCCGGTGCTCCAGCCGCTAGGCCTGACCATAGGAGGCGTGCCAGCAGGGTTTTGTAACATGGGTGATATTAACAGGCAGCATGCACAGCGGCCAGCTCCCCATCAAGCGCCCTTGCCAGCGCTTGAGGAATTCTGCGAGGGCGACAGGTGGGCATGCGTAGTCAAAGGGCGATGCAGGGAGGAAGAGGCAGCCCGAGAGCCGGGCCTTGAAGGGGCGGCAGGACCAGTCGGCAGAGGAGGGGAAGACTTCATGGCCCCGCCGTGTGTGGAGTTTCTGCACGGTTGCCATGGAGACCAGGGAGCCAGGGCCCCCAGAGGAACAGTCGGGTCAGACCACATCTCTGAGCACAACTGAAGCAAACACAGTTGCTTGTCAGTGAGTGATGATGGGCCACCAGCCTGTGGCTGGGAATCCTTCACATTCGTCCATCCCCAGACAAACTCAGCTTCTTCTTGGATCTTAGAGGTGCCCTCCCCGCTTGCCCAGGCTCACCAGGACAGATCGCTGTGGAGGCCCACTTCTGACCACACGCCCTGGAGTGTGCAGCACGGCAGTAGCACTGCTTCTTCCGGCACTGGTGGTCTCCCTGGGCCCCTGGACAGGAGGGAGTGCCCTCGGGAGCACCTCAGGAGATGAGAGGTACAAGGTCATCTCCAGCTGCCTGGCCACACGACATCACTCTGCTTGCCCCTGGTGCTGGCCCTGGCTTCAGGTGGTGCTCAGTCCTAAATGGGAAACTTATCCTGAAAAAGGTGAGAGGGTGGAGGGGGCAGGAAGGGGGCATTTCTGAGCCGTGGAGGCGGAGGGGAGGGAGTCAATCAGAGAGATGCCAGCTCTTCAGGGCAGGGGCTGATTGGGTGTGAGGTAGGGACAGAGCTGAATCTGATTGGGTGTGAGGTGGGAACAGGGCTGAATCTGATTGGGTGTGAGGTGGGGACAGGGCTGAATCTGGGGTTCCATTCCTGTGCCCAGGGGGTCGAGGCTGAGGCCTGGGGAGGCAGGAGGCCCAGGAAGGGGACTAGGAGTGGGCGGACACCGAGAAGCCAGGACCAGGGGCCGCGAGGGCCCTGAACTCTGGGCACACAGGGGCACAGCCCCCCCGGCTGCCACCCACGCCCGGGGCACTGGGCCCTTCCAGACGCTGTGTGAGCTGTTTGTTCTCCCGCTGGTATGTTTCCAATTGTGTCTCTTTAATGATTGGATCCTGTGATGAGAACAATAAAAACCCAATACCGCTTCTCTTACTCTGGAAAACAGGGACCAAGAAGACATGGGGCAGAGAAGACGTGGGGCCTGCTTTTCATTCGGAAGGTGACCTCAGCAAGCAGGGAGGGAGGGGGGAGGGGGCAGAGAGGGAGGGGCTCACAAGAGCGTCACCGTGGTCACCAGGTGGGCTTGGAAGATGACCCCAGGGTGTCACCCCCCACGCTTCAGGGCTGGGCTCAGCTGTGGACCGAGCCGCGCTGGTGGCTTCAGGGGCCCCTGTCTGCCTGGGGGACTGTCCACGACAGCTGCCCCGGAGTCAGAGGTGGCCTGGCAGGGAGACGCCTGTGTCCACACACGCCCCTCACCAGGAGAGGCAGCCGGGGGCCCCTCCTCGTCCTCTTCAGCCAGGCTCCGTCCCCTTCTGTCACTGCTGTCCCCCTCTGGACCGGGCTCCTGGATCTTTCTTACCAGCGCACACCTTCTAGAGCTGGACCCAGCTTTGCTTTAAAAACGGACACTCTGAGTACTTGACTAGAGCGTGTCAGGTCTGCTCTGAGTTATCTGTTTTAGGAAAATTGCTTTCCACAAATTGCAGAAAGAACCCAATTTGTATCACACACACACACACAATTGCAGAGAGAACCCAGTTTGTGTCACGCACACACAGTATGGACTCACTCTGAAGGCCCGCGGCGTCCGTCAGGTAGAACCTGCCGCTCTGGGGCTCGGGGCCTGTTAGCAGCAGAAAGCCTCACTGCCCTCTTGAACAGCAGCAGCGCTCGTCTCGGGGCAGGAAGGCCTGGGTGCGGCCGTGTTCTTTCTGTGTCCGCTTGGTTGGCGGCTACTTTGCCTGGAGGTCACCGGTGCTGCCAGCAGCTATGTTGCTGACCTGGGAGGAGGGAAAGGAGAAAAGAGGGGACCCCCCCACCCCCTACCTGGGCATGAGGCCCAGCCTCAGCCACCCTCACCCTGGACCAGGAGGAGTTGCCAGGCCCTCCCAACTCTCAGTCGGTCAGCCAAGCCGGCCATCCTGGGTGGGTGCTCTGGAGCTGCTTGGTTGGCGGCTACTTTGCCTGGAGGTCACCGGTGCTGCCAGCAGCTATGTTGCTGACCTGGGAGGAGGGAAAGGAGAAAAGAGGGGACCCCCCCACCCCCTACCTGGGCATGAGGCCCAGCCTCAGCCACCCTCACCCTGGACCAGGAGGAGTTGCCAGGCCCTCCCAACTCTCAGTCGGTCAGCCAAGCCGGCCATCCTGGGTGGGTGCTCTGGAGCCCAGAGAGTCAGCGGAAGGGTAGGGGGCGGGGTAGGCAGTGGCCCCTACATGGCCCTCGGGCAGAGCAAGTCCAGCCAGCCAGGGGCACTCTGAGCCATAGCCCAGGCTAATGCCACGATCCCCTCCCAGAAGTCATCCCAAGGATGCCAGCTGTGTCACAGGCGAGGTGGAGGGTCCCCAGGAGGCCCGTGAAGCCACCCCCATTGCTTCCAGGTGGAGACAACATGGAGCCCCAGGCCCCCAGAGGGGCTGGTCTCTAGGACGCGGGTAATGGCATGGACAGCGGGCAGAAACCGGCAGGGAAGCGGGGGCCTTGAGGTAATCGAGGAGCAGATGGAATTTAGCATGCCAGGGAGGCCTCGGGTGACCTCCTGGGAAGGATAAATCAAGGGAGCCGGGGGCGACTCATAGGACTGACCTGGGGGCGAGGGGCGGGGACACGGGGTAGCAAGAGCCCCAGAGGGCTGCCTGGTTCCGAGGAGGCTTGGAGCAGGGGGGCGGGCGCTGCCGTGCGGAGTCCCGCGTCCCACCCTGACCTGCCTCTGCACCTGTTGCGGCCCTGGAGCAGCCAGCAGGAGCTGCAAGGGCTCGGCCTCTGTGTGCAGTAGGGTCCATGGTCCCCGGCAGGAGGCTTGAGCCCCGCATCCTCCTGCCCGTGGTGACAACCTGTAGGGGAAGCTGGGCCCCAGCTGAGCCCGCAGATGGGGTGCGGAGCCCTCTCCGGGCTGGAGAACTCTGCCATCTGGCACTCACTCCTCTCCCGAAGACACCCGTGGGCAGGGGTGATGTTCTAGGCATCTCTGTACCCACCGTTTCCCAAGTTCAGGGCCTTCTGTTTAATAAGCCTTGGGGACTAGTCATCGAGGGGAGGGACCCACGATGTCCCTGTGCCCAGAGACAGCAGGAGCCCCCCGTGGATGAGAAAACCCCTTGGTCACCCGGTGGGCTGGAGCTCAGAAGGCGGAGGGGAACAGGGCAGCCCTTTCAGACTCTAGCAGCTGATACAGAAAAGAGACAGGACGGGAGTTCTTAAGCAGAGGGGATGGGAGAGGGGGTGCAGGCCCATGCCCCCCTCGGTGGGCGAGAACTGGAGAATCCCACTGGGACATCAGCTTTGGACTCCATGCGAGGGGGTCCCATTGGGCCTGGCATCAGTTGGCCTTCCTACCAGCCGGCTAGAAATGAGATCTCCCTTGTTGAAATGGACCCCAGAATGTATTAAAGGGGATTGAGGGACTCCTCTGGCAGTCCAGTGATTAAGACGCCACACTTCCAACACGGGGAGGGGGAGTGCATATTTGATCTCTGGCCAGGGAACTAAGATTCCACATGCCACGAGGCTAAAAATAAAATAAGGTGTTCAGTAGCTCACAGAATCCCCAGCATGCAAAGAACAAGGCTAGATCTTCCCAAGAAGTGCCCAGCATCCAGAGCGGGGACACTGGACTCCCACACAGACCTGAACACAGTGCTGTGCCAGGCCCTGGGCACACCACTGGTGAGGACTGAATTGTGTCCTTCCCCACTCCCCCCTCCAAGTTCATGTGTTAAAGCCCTAACCTTTAACGGAGCGATATTTGAAGACAGGGCTTCCCAGGTGGCTCAGTGGGGTTACAAAGCATTAGACACGACTTAGTGTCTCTTGAAGTCACTCAGTCGTGTCCAACTCTTTGTGATCCCATGGACTGTAGCCCCCCATCCGTGGGATTTTTCAGGCAAGAATAGTGGAGTGGGTTGCCATTTCCTTCTCCAGGAGATCTTCCCAACCCAGGGATTGAACCCGGGTCTCCCGCATCGTAGGCAGACGCTTTACCGTCTGAGCCACCAGGGAAGTCTAAATGACAACAGAATTTGAAGATAAGGCCCTTAGGAGATAACAAAGGTTGAATGAGGCCATAGCATGAGAGCCTAATCCCATAGGGCTGGTGGCGTTAAAACTAGAGGAAGAGAGAGATTTCTCTCACCAGAACTTGACTGTGTTGGTACCTGATCTTGGACTCTCCAGTCTCCAGAACTGTGGGAAAATAAAGTCCTGGTGTTTCATCCACGCAGTCTGGGGTGTGGTGTGAGGGCAGCCCACTCAGGCTAAGTCAGCCCCCGGCATCTCTGGAAGCCAGGGGATCCTGCTCTGCAGCTACTGTGCAACTGAGCCTGGCCCGGAATGCCCATCCATCATTCTGGGTCCGCCGGGGGCTGGAGACGTGAGTCTTTGAGCCCCTTCCATCCATCCTAGAGACCAAGCACAGGGAAGATGTAGCAGATATTGGGTGGGCGAAAGAACTGACAGGCGCCCTCCCAGCCTCAGGACAGTGAGTTTGAGCGAGGTCCCCAACAAGGCTGAGACCCAAGGTTGCCCAGAGACATGGTCTCAAGATGGGTGATTGGCTTTGTAGGCTATAAAGCCTCACTGTCTTCCAGCACACCAAGAACAGATCTATTTCTTGGTTCACAGAAACTGTCAAGAGCTAAGGTTTTCTCATCTGTAAAGCACAGATAGCAGGTACATGTGTGGACCAGCGTGTGTACATCAGCGTTCAACCAGCTGGGCGACAGGGGGACCCAGTCCCTTAGCTGCAGAGGAATTGCAAGAATGATAGAAAACTGGACTGGAGCCCCGCTACCCTCCCCACAGACCGTTGGAAAAGCGTTTGTGCCCTTGGATGAACATTTTCCCTCCATTCTCTTCTGCTGGAGTTTCTCCAAAAAAGTTTCTTCTTACTAAATTAGAGTAAGATATTATTTCTGTCTCCCTGCAGGTGATTCAGGTCACTTTGAGTGGAGTTACGGGTGCTCCCAAATGCTTAGGCCATATAATCACAGTCTCTCGGTTAGCACCCATCTGTGGTTGATGACACCTTCTCTTTATGTTTTTCAAAACTTAACTTTATAAGGGCAACGTCGTTCCTTCTCCTGTTTCCCCAGATACTTTTGGGGCAAGTCACTGCTGCTCTAGCTTACTGCCAACACTTATTTCTAGAAAAGGTTATAGTTGCTGAAGGCGTACCTACGTCCTTCCTGCTACCCACCCCCAGGTCAGTATATGCCCTTACGTGCCCTATAGAGGCTCACATCTTTGAATCAGTTGCGTGCCTCGGGTCTGCATGTTTTCTGATAGTGTTTAGAAACTTTTCTTTAGGGAAATTAAGACCACTGGCTGATAGAATCTTAGGGCTTCCCTGGTGGCTCAGCTGGTAAAGAATCTGCCTGCAATGCAGCAGACCCTGGTTCGCTTCTTGAGTCGGGAAAATCCCCTGGAGAAGGGATAGACTACCCACTCCAGGATTCTTAGGTTTCCCTGGTGGCTCAGCTGGTAAAGAATCTGTCTGCAATGCAGGAGACCCGGGTTCGATCCCTGGGTTAAGAAGATCCCTGGGAGAAGGCAAAGGCTACCCACTCCAGGATTCTGGCCTGGAGAATCCATGGACTGTATTGTCCATGGGGTCGTAGAGAGGCATACATGACTGAGCTTATTAATCCCTAAACAAATAAAATAAGTAAATGTTAGTCGCTCAGTCATGTATGACTCTTTGAGACCACATGGACTGTATCCCGCCAGGCACTTCTGTTCATGGAGTTCTCCAGGCAAGAGTACTCAAGTGGGCTGCCATTTCCTTCTCCAGGGGATCTTCCTGACCCCAGGAAGGAACCCCCGTCTCCTGCATTGCAGGCGGATTCTTTACCATCTGAGCCACTTGCCTTGCAAAATGAATTTCAGGCTTGTTTATGTCTAAGCTTCAGTGTCCACATCGACCCTAATGGGAGCCGTGTCCCCCACCTGCCTTTGTAACTGATACGTGCAGGCCTGGGCTGCGTTCGTCATGCTTGGTGGGCTCTGGTGTTTTGAGCCCTGAACTGGTGAGACCGGGGTTGGTGAGTTCAGTCCCCATCTGACAAGGGAGGCTTGCTCTGGCCAGCCCCTGCTTCTCTGATGAATGCCCTGGGTCACAAATGGGGCTGGAATGACCGGGCATTCTTACCAGACCAAGGTCTCTATCCGTTGCCTTGGCAAATGTACTCTATGTGTCCAACAGTAAACATTTCCACTTGTATTCCCCTTTGATCTCTGAGTTAAAGGACAAGAGAACCTTGGGTTTGGTGCCACATCTGACCACTGGGGGTTAATATCAACCTGCTTGGGTACTGTTTGTCTCTCTTTTGGTCAGTGGCCCTAAACAGAATCATATTTGGCTCTGTGTTCGTACCCAGAGATGGCTGGGTTCAGATGAAGCCTCTCTCTTGGAAGCCCTTACAAAACTCCAGCTTGGTCTCCATTTTTCTTGGGGCTTCGAAACCAAACAGAAGTGAAGGATGTTAATAATAGCATTACATGTTTAATGAGCATTTACTGTGTGTCAGGCACTTTGCTTACACGGTTTTATTTATTCCTCACAACACCACCGTCTTATCTATGTTCAGAGGGAGACATGAGCTGAGAAATAAGACACTCGTTCAAGGTACCCAGCTGGTGAACGGCAGAGCAAGGACAGAGGCCAGGGTTCTCTCCCCACACTTGATAAACCCTTCTCTGTCGATGAACATCCTCTAGGGGATGGACGGGGAAACTAGAGATTCTTGGATTTGACCCCTTTCGATGGTGATATACTTGGTCTGGAGCAGGGTCTGGGAGTCTGCGGTCTTTGAATTTTTTATTTGTTTATTTTTAGCCATGCTGGGTCTGGGTCGCTGCGTGGACTTCTCTCTGGTTGCGGCGAGCGAAGGCTGCGGTCTGGCTTCGGTGCACGGGCTTGCCGTTTCGAAGGCTTCTCTTTTGGGAGAGCACGGGCTCTGACACACACAGGCCTCAGCAGCTGCGGCTTCCGGGCTCTGGAGCACAGGCTCAGTACTTGTGATGCACTGGCTTAGTTGCTCCGAGGCGTGTGGGATCTTCCTGGATCAGGGACTGAACCCGTAGCTCCTGCCTTGGCAGGCAGATTCTTTACCACTGAGCCACCAGAGAAGCCCGGGGCTTTGCGTTTTTTGACAAGACTTCTAAGTGATTCCCATGTGGGCGTGAGAGTGACGACACTCGGGTGCCACCTTTGTGCGCTGATAGTTGCGGACAGTGGCTGATGGGAAAATGGAACGTCAGGTCTCATGTGTTTAAATTCTTCCGCACCAAAAGGTAAAGAAACAATACTTGAGTACACACATGCAAGAGACAGGCACTGCGGCCTTTAAAAAAAAACAACCTGCTGATTCACACCCTGGCTTGCAAGCCAGGGGTGTGTCCTAGAGACCAGCATTAAAGGCTCCAGGCTGCCTCGGTGGAGGGCTCAGGGCAAAAGACAGCAAAGTCCACAGTTCCCTCCACTCCCAGGAGAGAGATAGGGCCTGTAGATTTGCCAGCCAGCCTGTCTGGTTTCTGAACTGTTGGGTTCAGAGCTCTTTTTCCACTGACCACCCTCCCCATTCCCCCATGGTCCCCACCCCCTGCCCCAACCCTCTTGAGACTTTTGCATTTGAGTCTTCAACACGTTCTATTATCCCGCCTTGATTCAGTTAACCAGCCACAGAAAGAAGAAACTGGAAACCTCTTCAGCTCCACAGGAAGTTCCCCCCAGCAGAGTGAAGAGTGTTTGCTGAGGGCGCACCCAGAGTTAAGCCGTCTGCACCCCTCCTCCAAGACGTGAACACAGGAAGGCCCCGTGAATACAACTTGATTTGGTTGCTGGGAATCTGCTGAAAATGCCCTGTACGCAAATGAGTGAACATGCAAATGCAGGCGGAATGGATTTGCAGGGCTAGAGCGTTTTTTCTCCTCTGAATCATCAAACGACGGAAATTGCCGCAAAAGATGAAAGACTGAGGAGGAAAATGTTGTCGCATCTGCCATTGGCAGTCGGACCCCAGCTAAGCGTGCGGTTGACTCTAGTAAACAGTCACTGTAAAGCCCCTTTCTAAGGCTTCCCAGATGGCACTGGTGGTAAAGAACTTGCCTGCCAATTCAGGAGACACAAAAGATGCAGATTCGATCCCTGGGTGGAAAAGATCCCCTGGAGAAGGAAATGGCAACCCACTCCAGTATCCTTGCCTGGAGAATCCCCTTAGACAGAGGAGCCTGGTAGGCTACAGTCCATGGGGTCGTAAAGAGGCAGACACGACTGAGCAACTCCACACACACGTGAGCCCCTTTTGGGGACAGGAGCCTGATTTTCCCCAGGGCTCCCTCCTACAGCCGGCAGCCCTGGGAACCATCTCCAGTCAGGCCAGCATCTGTGGCTGAAGCCGGGTCCCGGGTGGCTGGTTCCACCCTGGTCTTCCTAGCTGCCCGTCACCTGAGAGGCAGCCAAGCCCCTGGGTGAGGCTGAACATCACCCTGGGGTGCAGCATCAGGAAGCCTCAAGGCTGCTGCCAGCCCTGGGTCCCTTGGGGAGAGTGGGGATCCTGGGGGCAGGGGCACCAGACCCAGCCCCCAGCCAGTGGCTCTCACTCACTCCACCAACACGTGGCCTGCATCCCAAGTTCAGGGTCACCACCCGGGTGAGGCAAGGAAGAGTCCTCAGATGGGAAGATTTCTAGAATGCAGACGAGAATCCACAGACAGGCCAGCAGCTCTCATGAAAACTGTTTGATGTTTTCATCTCCTCTCAGGTACCTCAACAAGTAGTCTTCAAGTTCTGTTTCAGCATTTCTTGTGGTGGGTTGTTTGTTCATTTAACAAAGATTCATTAACTGTCTGCAGGTTATTTACCCTCCCTGTGCCTCAGTTTCATCATCTATAAAACGGGTATAGCTAGCTCATCAGTTTGGGGGATTCAATGAATTGCCTTAAAGTATTTAAGGTTGCTCCATTGACTATCAATGAAGATATCTTCTGGAGTGCATATACTAACATGCTCAATAATTACTAACTGGGAAACGTTTTAAATATTTGTATTTATTTATTTATTTGACTGCATCAGGTCTTAGTTGTGGCACGTAGGAGCTAGCTCCCTGACCAGGGATTGAACTCTGGCCTCCTGCACTGGGAGCAAGGAGTGTTAGCCACTGCACCACCAGGGAAATCCACTGACTGGGAAATGGGTGTTAAAATGCCATTATTATTTTTACTCTCTGGCTTGGGTTCATCCTTCTAGCCTCATGACTGCTCTTTGGGGCTCCAAGGTAAGCACTTTTCCTCCTGAAAGCCCCTCTGAAATAGAAAGTTCCCCCCCCCCCCACACACACACACACACATTCATTGTCACTTGTCCTGGTCCCCAGGGCCCAGAACCAAGCGTCTCTTGCCTGCTGGGCGCGGCTCAGAGCAGAGAAGTGCTGTTGCAGATCTCCTGTGGGGCTCTGGGTTTAATTGGTGTCCGAGACTCTGATGGCTGCCCTGGTGGCTCACGGGGAACCTGAGCTACTGGCATCACTGAGAAAGTCCCGTAGATGCGGTTCCAAGCCGTCGCTCTTCTGCACTTGTCCAGTTAGTGTTTCGTGCTCAGCTTCCTGGTAGAACTTCCCACGGTGTTCAGACATTTCACTTCTCTTCTCTCACCACCAGCATTTCCTGGATAATTTTGATGGTGTTGTTTAGTCACTTAGTCACTGAGTCGTGTCTGAATCTTTGTGACCCCATGGACTGCATGTAGCTTGCCAGGCTCCTCTGTTCATGAAATTTCCTAGGCAAGAACACTGGTGGCGTACATGCTAAGTCGCTTCAGTTGTGTCGGACTCTTTGTGATCTTACGGATCATAACCTGCCAGGCTTCTCTGTCCATGAGATTCTCTAGGCATGAATACTGGAGTGGGTTGCCATGCTCTCCTCTAGGGGATCTTCCTGACCCGGGGATCACACTTGTGTCTCCAATATCTCCTGCACTGGCAGGCTGTTTCTTTGCCACCGAGCCACCAGGAAAGCCCAATCTTGGTGTAAAAATGCATCCAATGGGAAGAGGGTCTTCTCACCAACTCTGTTCAGAGGCAGAAATGTGACCCCTGTGCTCCCATACCTGGCCTGGGTTCCTTGCCTGGCTAACTCAGTACCTTAAAATCTGGCATTGCAAAGCACTCCCCTGCTGAAAAGAGATGATCACAGATTGAAGACATTTATGCCCCTCAGAAGATAATTCTATTCTCCAGATTCTGTTTGCTCAACTCTCCTTAGTGGCAGACAAGGCTCAGATCAACACAGGAGGACCCAGAAGCTATGAAATGCCTCCCTGAGCGGTTTTGCCAAGGGTGAGCCTGGCTGCCAGCAGTTAGTAGAACTCTGAGTACATTAATTAGGCCTCACTGAGCCCCGCTAAAAAAAGCAAGAATAAGAACATTCGTCCTACTTTCCCTTCACAATATTGAATAGTAGTGGGCTCCATGGAGAGTGGATAGAAAAACAAAACAACTCCAATTGAGTTTGGAGCCAGGTAGTCTTGGGTCCAGGCCAGCTCTGCCCAGTGACCTTGAATAAGCAATGCTGTCTCTCCCCACTGTGGTTTCTCAACTTTACAACACGGGGAGCACCACGCCCGCGACAGGTGATGGCCTGGGTCCCGTCCCGGGGCGTGTTCACGGTGCCTTGCCAAGGTCAGAGCTCTGCACGCTGCTCCTCCACGCCCTTACCCACCCTTTGAGGGCGTGACGAAAGTTTCCTGACTTAGTATGCCCCTGCTGGCTCTTGGGACTCCTCCTGCGCTGGGTCCTGAGCTGCCTGGGGCAGGACGTGGGGTCTTATTGATAGATCTCCAGCAAGGGGGTTGAACCTGTGCCCGCTGCACTGGGAGCGGAGTCTTGATTGCTGGACCCCTGGGGAAGTCCTGGCCTTGCCCAGCCTGGCTCCTGGTCAGGGGCTTGGTCTTCTGTGTGCCCCATGTTTCTCAGTGCAGGGCAGGGTGCGCGGAAACCTCTTCCAGAGCCTGACCGTCCCTTGGGCTCCCAGGAGGCAGACTGGCGGAACAGGGTGGGGCGATGGAGAGCTATGCTTGTTCTGGTCACTTCTTAGCATCCCCTCCAGCGGGCAGAGAACGGCTGGCCTTGGCGTGTCTCCTGCTGCCTGCAGAGGCCGCAGCCCCACCCTCCTTCCACCTC